>JAOTAZ010000219.1:6046957-6061366 GCA_025629785.1 Erythroxylum oxycarpum
ACAAAACATCTATAAACACAATTCATATACAAAACACTCATTGAATTTCATTTCATATCTCTAAATTGCCACTTAAGTATCAGGGTCCAACAAAAAGTTTCAAGTTATGGTGGCCAACCGAGAGAAAATAAACTGTACTGGTCAATGCTAGGTGCTCACCATCATCATTCAAGGTAAGCCTATAATGGCAGATTATTATGTTCTTCCTGTTGTAGCATGCCAATTAGTTTTGGGAGTTTAATGGCTAGAGACTCTTGAACCAATTGAGATGGACTATAAACAACTCACTATGACATTCAAACTCGGGGGAGTTTATCACACGTTTCAAGGATTGCAACGTACTGGTGTTGAAGCTTTGATTGATAAAGAATTTAATTGCCTACAAGGTATTGGTTTCCTCTTTCAGATTTTACCTTCAACTGATAACCCCAACCAAAACTGAATTCTCCTAGTATAACTAAACTTCTAGCAGAGTTTCAATAAGTGTTTGAACTGTCTTCTTATCTACCACCAAAAATGATCGCATAATCATCACATTCTCTTACAACCAGACATAGAGCCAGTGATTATCAGACCATATCGATACCTTTACTACCAAAAAGTTGAAATGGAAAAGACTATAAGAGAACTTATACAATCTGGGTTGATAAGACCTAGTAATAATCCATTCTCGTCATCTGTTCTACTAGTAAAAAAGGTCAATGGTGGTTATCGATATTGTGTAGACTATCGGGCCTTGAATACTATTACAGTCAAAGACAAATACCAAATTTTAGTGATTGATGAACTTCTCGATGACCTTTATGGAGCTAAATTCTTCTCCAATCTGGATTTAAAGGCTGAGTTTGATCAAATTCATGTGCAAGAACAAGATATTCCGAAGATAACTTCCAAACACACAAAGGGCACTATGAGTTTGTCGTAATGCCATTTGGCCTCACCAACGGCCCGACCAAGTTTCAAATTCTCATGAAAGATCTCTTTTGTCCCTATCTTTGAAAGTTTATCTCGATATTCTTTGATGATATTCTTGCGTATTCTAAGATATAGGAAGAACAATTCTCACATCTTCGAGTTGTTTTTACCATATTGGTAACTAATCAATTATTTGTCAAGGAATCAAAGTGCAAGTTTGGCATGTTATAGGTTGACTACTTAGGTCACATTATTTCAAAGCAAGGAGTGGTTTTAGATATGAGAAAATTACATGCAGTACTAGAATGGCCAACATCAATAACTACAAAGGGTGTTCATGGGATTCTCAGATTAGCGGGGTATTACTTCAAATTTATTCATCATTTTGGAAGCATAACTGCCCTATTAACACGAATCCTATCTAATGAGGGATTTAAATGGAATGAATAAGCTAAACTAGCCTTTAAATAGTTAAAAGAAGCACTCTCATCTCCATCAGTCCTATGCCCACCGAATTTCTCTCTGTAATTTGTGATCACATGTGATGCAAGAGAGACCAGAATTGGAGCAGTCCTTTCTCAAAAGGATAGATTGGTATCTTATTTTAGTGAATCTCTGAAAGGAACAACTTTATTGATGTCTACTTACAAGAAGGAGATGTTGGCCATTGTTAAAACTATCCAAAAATGGCGACCTTATTTTCTCGGTAAATCATTTATCATCTGTACCGACTAGAGGAGTCTTAAGTATTTGCTTGATCAACAGATTACTACTCCAACACAAGCTCGGTCTAATATCCTTGGATATGATTATAAAATAGAGTATAAGAGAGGCTCTGAAAACCAAGTGGCCAATTCCTTATCTCGTGTGGTTGAATTTCAATTTCTATCTATCTTAGTGTCTTATGCAAATTAGTGGCCAGTGTTATAGGAAGAGGTAAAGCAAGATTCTTTTTCTGAGAATCTCTCTCAAACACAATTTCCCAATCCATTAGTATACTGAGATGGAGTATGGTTCAAAGATGACAAGGTGTACTTGAGTCCTACTTTAACTTTAATTCAACAAATAATTGAATACTGTCACTTATTGCCCATCGGTGGATATTTTGGGTTTCAAAAGACACTATCTTGTATCAAAGGTAGCTTCTAGTGGCCTAACATGCGTCAAGAAGTAAAGAAGTTTTTACAACAATGTGATATTTGTCAACGGTACAAAGTTGATTGTATGAAAATAGTTGGGTTACTTCAACCATTGACAATCCCTGTTCGTATGTGGACAAATGTGTCAATGGACATTATCGAAGGATTACTGCCATCAAACGGACATACTGTTATCATGGTAATTGTCGATCGCTTAATAAAGTATGCTTATTTTGTACGTTTAAGGCATCCATTTACTGCAGTCACTGTTGTCAAGGCATTCATTGTTGGAACCTATTTTCTTTTCTAAATTTCTTAAAAATTGTTTAATGATTTATTCATGCTTGTTTGTTTGTAAATTTTCTTTAAAATTTTTAGAATTAGGTCATTAATTAGAAATTGAGGGAAGGATTAGAATTGAATTATAAAGAAGTGTTAGAAATTAAGTTAGCTTAAATGGTTAGTAGCCATAAAAGACAAAAGAGGGGTAGAATTGGAAAGGCAATGTAAGTGAGGGGCAATTTTGGAAGAAAAGAGTTAAAATTGAGTCTTAAAATTAGAAGAAGAGCGGAAGATGTCGTGGGCAACCAAAAAGGAGAAGAAAAAAACATGAAAAGAGAGAAGAAAGGAGAGAAAAATTGTGGAGAAAGAAGGGAAAGGAAGGAAAAATCGTGGGAAGAAGAGGAAATCAAGCTTTTCAAGGTAAGTTCATCATCTTCTTCTTGCTTTATTAAATAAATGGGTTATATTGTGAGTGAAGAAATAGAGAGAGAAAGGGGTTTTGTGTTAGGAATGATTGGAGGAAGAAGATGGGTTTCCAAAATAGGTCTTGGGTTTCTAACCTAGATGGACTATGGGTAGGTTAAGTTTAAGCTTGATTTGTGTTAATTCCATTTTGTTATGATTTTGGAAATTTGGAGATTTCCATTTGAATTGGAAATTGAATAAGAATATTGGTTGTGTTAGGAAATCAAGCGCAACCTACCCAAGAGCAAGAGGAAGGGGCCCATTGAATTTGGATTTTCAAGATTTTAAGGTGGGTAATTTATTTATAGTTATTGTGTAATAAGAAAAATGCATTGTGTGTGTATTGTGTACTAAATGGCTTGCTTTGAAATGTTGTGATGTGGAAATTGAATCATAATGTATGACATTTGATAAGAATTGAATTGTGAGCATGATTATGTTATGCCTTGTATTATGGCATTTTGATTTAAATGAAAAGAAGAAAAATCATGAGAATATGAACTTTTGATTGATTGAATTGAGCATGACATTTGATTGTGTTTAGGCGAGAGAGGAACCGTTTCGTAGTCACGTGCACGTCGACATAAAACCTTCTCCTGGCTTCCCGCTTGTGGCCCACGAGATCCGAAAAGTGGACTCATTTCGTTCACGGAGTAAGCATCGGTGTCACTTTTTTGTTCACGGAACCCTCGAGCCAAATTGTGTGTGCATTTGCATTTTGACATGTTAAGTTATGATGCGAATTGTGGGTTATGCTTGGATGATAAATTACATCAAATGTGTTTAATGTGATGGATGATGTATTGGAATTGTAAATACTAAGATTTCATTGTCGGCTTATATGAATACTCACATATATGTTTGATTGTGTGGCTTATCGTCAATGGCTATAAATATATTAGCCATTGAGTCGTGCAGCTCAACCTTAACCTCTTTCCCACTCCTCAGGTGTAGATAGAGAAGATCAGTGATCCTTGCAAGGCATTGGATACTCCAAGCTAACTAGGCGTCTGTTGTATTAAATTAGTGACATTTGGCTAGATTTGTAAGCATATCAGACATTGAGCATCCGTCTATATTTGTATTAAGCTACTGATGAGTGTGTTAATATGTAATTAAAGCTACGCTCAAATTGTGTTTGATTTTGTTAATAAAATATGATTACTTTTGCTTATGATTTTCCAAGTTTTATATTGCATTACATGCTTCAGGTTTTTTATAGGGGTAAAATTAGTGTTCTAAGTTTTGGGGAAAATCTAGAATAATCTAGGTTGGATTAGACAAAGTTGTCTTCTAGAAAGTGGTAGCTAATCTTTTTAGCTTCCCAACGGTGCATCGTCTTAGTTTACATCGTCTTAGTTTGCATGGTTTTAGTTTGCATCGTCTTAGTTTGTATCGTCTTAGTTTTGGATCGTCTTAGCTACATCATCTTAGTTTGCATCGTCTTAGTTTATATCATCTTAGTTTGCATCGTTTTAGTTTGGATCATCTTAGTTTTAGATCGTCTTAGTTTTGGATAGTCTTAGTTTTGGATCTTTTTAGTTTGCATCGTCTTAGTTTGTATCGTCTTAGTTTTGGATCGTCTTAGTTTTAGATCATCTTAGTTTGCATCGTCTTAGTTTGTATCGTCTTATTTTGCATCATCTCATTTTGTATCATCTCAGTTTGCATCGTCTTAGTTTGTATCGTCTTAGTTTGTATCTTCGTCTCAGTTTGCATCGTCTTAGTTTGTATCTTCTTAGTTTTGTGCATCTTTTTATGCACTGTTCATCTTATATCTTCTGCTCCATTTTTTATCCTTTTAAAGGCTGAATCCCACTTTGAGTTATTCATGAAAGTTGTAGATCTCAAAGTCCTCTTTCAAACCTTCAAACACGAAATCAATCTGAAATCTGTAGCAAAAGTTATGGCAATTGCGCCAAGACACGTACAATATGAGTAAGGACATAAACATGTTGGATTCTTTTGGCAATAACTTCTTCACCCGACCTCCAAATAAGTGATTCTTGAAGCAATGGCTTCCTAACATGTTTTTCTACTTTTCCATAAAAATGACAACCTTTGGTATTAAATTTCAAAATATTGATAAAAAGGAAGTGAGGGTTCATTGAAATGACCCCATAAGGAAACTCTCTTACGCTTTTTGACTCCGGATCAATAGTTAGGCTTTGGAAACGGGGCTCAACATCTTGTGGTACCAGAGCTTAGGTTTTTTCTAGGCTTAGAATGCATGGTAGGATGAATTGTTATGCTATGTGCTTAACTAGATGTATTGTTAAATTGATTGATTTCATTAAATGATATGCATATCATGCATACATGTAGGAAATAAGATTAAGATCAAAAGTCAGTTAATCGTTAGTGTTTCTATTAAAGGAGTGATATGCCACCTCGTAGAATGACATGAGCAGTTATGCAAGGATCGGCTGCACCTGACCCTCCACCAAGAGAGGAGGGCACGGATGAGTCTAGAGCCCCAGGAGATGCTGAGGCTTCTGTAGGGCTCAGTAGTGGGCCCTCTAAATCACTGACGCAGAAGTCACCTGTTTCGCAGGAGCAAACGCCTACTTTAGATCTGAGATTGATCCAAGCCTTAACTCAGGCGTTTGTCCAGGCTATGGGATAGATGTCACAGATTTCTGCTCCGACCCCAACTAAGAAGGGGAAACAGTTTGATAAGCTGAGGAAGTATGGAGCAATAGACTTTTATGGGACCACGGATCTCGAGGAAGCTGAGATGTAGTTGAGGAAGACAGTAGAACAGATATTGGAGCAGATGGATTGTGAGGATGATGAGAAGGTGGAATATGCTGCGAGTTTGCTACAAGGGGTTGCTTTGCATTGGTGGGAGAGTGTCCTGAGGAGTCAGCTGAAGCCACCTGTCTTGACATGGAAGGACTTCCAGATTGTTTATAAGAAGAAATATCTATCTGAGGTGTATATTCAACAAAAGCAGAGGGAATTCCTGAGTCTCACCCAGAGGGAGATGATGGTTAGTGAGTATGAGCATCGCTTTACACAATTGTCGCAGTATGCAGCAGAGATGATGTTGAGTTAGGCGGCTAAGTGTCGTCGGTTTGAATCAGGACTGCACCTAGCCATCAGGGAAAAAGTGGTGGTGTAGAAATTCTGTAACTTTCAACAGCTGATTGAAGCAGTACTAAGGGTTGAAAATATTGAAAACATCAAGAGTGTTGTGAGTAGAAAGAGGAAAGGGAGAGAACAGTCTAAGAGGGGAGGTGGTGCTCCTATGTCAGAGAGGAGTGCTAGAACTTTCCCTGCACAGTTTGAGGAGAAAAGAGAGAAAAAAAAATGTGAGAGAGAAGAAGGAAAGAAGAAGGTCGTGAGAGAAGCTAGAGAAGAAGAAGAAGAAAACGTGGGAAGAAGAGAAATCAAGCTTGTTACGACAAGTTAATCATCTTTTCTTCTTGTTTTATTAGAGAAATGGGTTATGTTGAGAATGAAGGAGTTAGAAAGAGAAAGGGGTTGTGTAGAGAATGAAGGGTTTGTGTTGAAAGAAGATGATTTAAGAGAACCCATTTGATTTTAGGGTTTCTAAACTAGGTTTTGGCTTTTCTAACCTAGATGGACTATGAGTAAGATAGATTTAAGTTCAATTTCGTCACTTTTGATTATTGAAGTTTAGGGGATTTCCATTTGAATTTGGATTGAATGAGAATTTTGGTTATGTTAGGAAATTAAGAAAACCCTATCCAAGAGTAAGAGGAAGGGCACAATTGAGTTTGGATTTTCAAATGAAATAAGGTAGGTAATGTATTCTTGCTTATATGTATGTATGTTTGGTTACTTGAATTTGATTTTCTTGAAATTGAATTGTTATAAGTGCTTGGAATTGCATGATGATTTATGACTATGTTATACTTTGAAAAGTGTTATGACATTTTGAATTAAATGAAAAGAGGAAAAAACATGAAAGTATGAGCATTCGATGAAATGAATTGAGTATGAATATGTGCTTTTGTATGGGCAAGAGAGGAAACATTTCGTTCATCACGCACACATTGACAGGAGCCTTCTCTCGGCTGCCAGCTTGTGGCATATGAGATCCGAAGAAAAAGGACTCATTTTGTTCATGGTGTAAACTTCGGTTTCTCTATTTCATTCTATGGAACCCTCGAGTCAATATGTTTGTGCATTGCATTTGATTTATTGAACACGATAAATAATTGAGTGTTGTGCATGGATGATTGAAGTATGAAAAGATTATGTGATAATATGCTTGACTTTGAGTTTTGAACTAGAATTGTGAATGATTGGATTGCTAGATGTAAATGAGATATGAATGTATATATATATATATATGCATGCTTGATTGTGTGGCTCATTGCTGATGGCTATAAATATAGTAGCCATTAAGCATTGTAGCTAAACCTAATATTTTTCCACTCCTCAGGTACAGAACAAGAAGATCGTTGATCCTTGCAAGGCATTCAGAAACTCCAAGATAGTTAGAGACTTTTGTAACTAAGTTAGTGACTAGACTTTTGGATAGCTTTATGAGCATGTCAAACATTGAGCATCCATTTGTATTTTGTATTAAGTTGATGTGTAAGTTGATATGTAATTAAAGCTAGGCTCAAATTGTGTGGATTCATTAATGAAATATGATTACTTTTTTTGCTTATGACTTTCTAAGTCTTTACATTGCATTTTCAATATTTCTATAGGTGTAAAATTGTATTATGAATTTAGGGGAAAATCTGAAATAATATAGGCTGAATTAGACGAAGTTGTCTTTCAAAAAGTTGTAGCTTAACTTTTTAGCTTTCCAACGGTATAAAGTATGTGATTTTTGGATATCGAAATTGAGTGTTATGACCATTACAAGTTAAGATGTCGCAGAGGATGTATATACAGAAAACTATAGTAAATGAAGTGATATCGCACTAGAAGAGTTGAATTTGGAAAGATTATGAGTGAAAGGGATATTAGAATGGATGTAGGATCCATGGTAGATGTCATGGAGAGGGAAAATTGAGTAAAAATCCGAAGGATACACGGTCAAGCTGTGTAAATCGACACTGACCATCTATTCTAGATGCAAAAAAGTCGCCAAACCCGAGGGATACATGATCTGACCATGTAGTTCAACACGGTCTATGTTTTTTACCCTCTAAATGGCAAAATATCTTTTCAAAGTCTTTATGAAAGTTGTAGATCCAGAAGTCCTCATCGAAACCGTCCTAATACAACCTTAATATGATAGCTCTAGTGAAAGTTATGCTAATTGTTCCAAAGCAGGTTCAATATGATTGAGGACAAAATCATGTTTGATTCTTTTGGCCATAACTTCTTCATCCCACCTCCAAATGAAGTGATTCCTAAGCCAATAAATTCCTAACACATTTTTCTATTTCTACATAAAAACTAGTAGCCTTTGGTGTTGTTTTGAAAAAGATTGATGGAAAGAAAATGAGGGATCGGTTGGAAGAGCATGACTGCGTTATGAACATACTTTGGTATTTTAAGCATATCTTGATATATAGAGCTTCAAATGAGATAGTTCTTATTTCAAAATAAACTAGAGAAATAGAACTACAATTGTTCAAAAGAAGTCAATTTGTGATTTTGGTGATTGATTGGTGTGGGCACGCTACCCTCATGGGATAATGGCTAATGAGGGTTCATTGAAATAACCTTATAGGGTAATACGTTCACGTTTTATGACTTTGGATTGTTGGGCTCTGGAAACGGGATCCAACATTATGTTTGGTGGGGGATTTTATAATGGAATAGAATTGAATGTAATATTATTCCAACGTTTGGGAGGAAAATTTATAATGGAATAGAATTGACTGAAATGGAAGAGAAGGGTTTCATATTACATCTAATTATATCCTAAACAGTAAAAATAGAAAAACTCCAATTTTAGGGGTTTATGATGGAATGTAAAATGATAAACTATATTTCATTACAAATCTTTCATTCAAACAACATTTCACTATATTACATTATAAATACTTCCATCCCTCCCAAATAACAATTTTCTAATATTACATTCATTCGCGTTCCATTCCTTTATAAATCATTTCATTCCATTCCATTAAAAACTTTACGTCCAACCAAACACAACCTTAATATTTACAAGGGAAATTGATATTAATTTGAGAATCATAAGCTAATTTGTTGCCTAATTATAAAAAGATTGAAGAACTGATTAAATTACTCAATTTTGTCGGTTAACATACAATTCTGAATAGTATTTGATATAACAACATAAAGGTTACACCATTCTCTTCATTAATAGATTTTGCCGTGATTAATTACTTTTCTTTTATTGGCGTATCCTTATAAGATTGAATGGCCAAAGTTCTCCTTATAATCCTTGATACTTTTTTTTTTCAATAATGTTAGTTCAAATATGTAAGTCGCATGTATTTCAAAGGAATTTTGTTATATAAAATTTGAAATTATTGAGACTTTGAATATATTTAAAAAATTCAAATTTATGTATTAGATTAAGTTTGAGTGTTTTTATCCAAATTTAACTTGAATTTAATTTAAATATGTTATTCGTTAAAAATATATTAAAAATAATAAAGAATGAATATATAGAATCAAAATCCACTCAAAATTAATTTTTCTTTTTGGCGTGATGATTAATTTATATTGAACTATTTTACTTTTTTTGCCATCTTTATATTAATAATGGTTCTTTTCTTGTCATATAACTTTTTTAAGAAAAGAAACTAGACATGACCGAGTATTAAATTAAAACATGAGTTTTAAACTAAATTAAGTTAAAGGTGGTATGATTAACTAGCAATAGAGTTCGCTTAATTCTACTTTTGTTTTTTTGGACCATTTTTAGTTTTTAGTTTTTAATTTTAATTTTTAGTTTCAATTTTTTTAAAATAAAAATAAAACTATTTTTATGGAAATTGAAGAAATTATCGTTAGCAATAGTTAGAACTATTTACAACCATACAATGAAGATTACCGTGAAGCTATTAACAAAATATTACGTCAAAAACAAAATAGAAATTGGCTTGTAGTCCAATTGATTGGAGTTATAAGCTCCAACTATTTCACAAAGCAGTTGACAAATCTTGACATGCTTCGTTTGTTATGAAAAGATTTCGTATGTCATTGACGATGTTAGTAGCTAGCTGATATTTGTGAGTTGCCACTTGAGAGTAAAGTCTGCGATTTCTTTCCTTCCATGTGTAGTAGGTTGTGGTAAGAAGTGTTATTGCATAAAGTTTGCTATCTTTCTTCTGAAACTGAGACGTATTGGGAAACAAGGTCAAAGTGTCATTCCAAGAATTAGAAGGGAGATAGAGGTCTAATTTGTGCAGCATTTTACTCCATACAGCTTTGGAGTAAGTATAAGTGAAGAAGAGGTGATTGTGATTTTCGACTGATAGTTTGCAAATCTCGCAGATCGGATCAAAGTTGCCATACCGGCGATCTTTAGTACTAAGATGATTTTTTATCACTAGCTAAGTAATCAGTGAGGCTCTCGGCCTGAGGGAATACTTCCATAGGAACTTGTACCAAAATACCCGCTGATGTTTTGTATGGAAAAGTTTGTAGCAAGATTTGTTGGTGAAGATGTTCGTAGGGCCTAGTTTCCAAAGTATTTTGTCTTCTTTAGAGTTGTTTGTGATCAAAGGAAGGTATTGAGACAGCTACCTAAAGCCTTGGAAGTTTCCAAACCATCTACCTTCCGAAATAAGAGAGGAGACTTTGGTCTGTGAAGGGATGCGTCGATGGAGGGGGGCTAGCTCGCCTCTATAAATTAGAGGACTGAAGTCAGTCTAATTTTCATATCATAACTAGATGGTGTCCCTTTTGCCTAGTTTATGAAATATCGAAGGGTAGATCTGTTCTGTTATCTGAAGCATTTTGGTGAATGTCCATAAGCAACCTTGAGATGGTTGCAATTGCCAAAAGTTTTGAGTGTGGGGATAGTTTTCATGTATCCACCAAATCCAAAGGGCACTTTTATCAACATGAAGCCTCCGACTTTTTTTACAAAGTAGAACATGTTGGATAAGAGTAGTAGATGGGATGCCTAGGCCCCCTTGGCTTTTGGGAATTGGTGACCTTTGCCTAATTCATTTTTGCTTTCTCTGCTTGCTTTACGAAACCCGAACAAAGGAATGTTTTGAGTGTTCTATCTATCTCCTTAATCACTTTTTTTGGCAGAACCAGGTGATTGATCCAATGAATGTGTAGATTGCTTAATGCCGAAATGATGAGGGTGACTCGAGCTGCCATAGATAGGAACCGATTTTGCCAGGCCAAGATTTTGGCTTTATATTTCTCTAGGAAAGGAATGCAGCCCTATAAGTGAGTTTAGCATGAGAAGTAGGAACACCAAGGCATTTGAATGGAGTAGAGTGAAGTTACATTCGTAATATGGTAGCAAGAGCGGAGGGGTTGTGGACATTTAAGGAGCAATAGAAGTTGCTCTGATGAGTGTTGATGTGTAGACCGGACCAGCTAGAAAAGCATCGCAAAATATCCTAAAGAATAGTAAGAGAGATCGCATATGCTCCTAACAGTAATAGTAGATCATCAACAAACAGTAAGTGAGTAAGGTGTAGAGATTGACATTTGTGGCGGTAAGCAAATCGATCATTAGCCTTTATTATCTTCTCAAGCATGTGGGCCAGGCTCTCCATAACTAGTATAAACATATAAAGGGAGAATGGGTCTCCCTGTCGGATTCCTCGCACACACCTTAGGGGCTTAGTGGGAATATGATTCACTAAAATGCTAATAAAGGAGGTTTGGAGGCACATCATGTTCTATTGTTTAAATACAGGAGGGAAGTCCACTGTATCTAGGTAAGTGAGAACAAATTCCTAGTTAATTGTGTCAAAGGCTTTATAAAAGTCAATTTTCCATAAACAACTCTGAAGCTTTTTGCCTGATTGATAATCTTTCGTTAGTTCTTGAATGAGGAGTATATTGTCACCTACGGAACGACCTTTAAGAAAAGCTCCTTGAGTCAATTTTATAATTTCAAGTAAGGCTGACTTCATTTTGTTAGCTAGTAACTTGGCAATGACTTTGTAAATGATGGTACAATAAGAAATGGGTTTGTAGTCAAGGAGTGAGGTGGGGTTCGAATTCTTAAGAATCAGGCATATGAAAGCATGGTTGATGGTCTTGAGCATCTTATAGGAAGCCAAGGTTTCATGGATAACTTAAGTAAATAAGGCTTTAGTAATGTCTCACGTCTTCTGGAAAAAGCATGTAGTGAAATCGTCAGGCCCAGGAGCTTTTGAGGGATTCATGTTGAAGAGTACCTATTTTATTTCATTGACTGAGAAAGGGTCTATTAAAGATTCCTTGGTAGGATGAGTTAGAGACCAGTCAAAGTATCTCAGTATGTCAATATTTTGTGTAGATGGGTCGGTTGTTCCTAGTAGCTGTTCAAAGAAACTTCAGGTCATGGATAGAAGTTCAGTTTGAGAGGAGTGGGAATTTCTAGCTGGGTTTTGGAGTTCAATTTTTCTGTTTATGTTTCTCTTTGCTAGAATGGAGGCCTGGAAAAAATCTTATGTCTTGGTCCCCATCTTTTAACCATGCAATTATAGCTTTTTGGTGAAGAATGGATTGATGCAAAAATAAGGCTTGTTGATACTCGTGGGCTTGCCGAAGTTCAGTATCTCTCATTTGGGAGTTGCAAAGATGTTGATAACTATCAGCTTGGGCTATAGGAAGTCGAGCTTTACATTCTTTGATCTGAAAAATGTGTGTCGAGTTGTAATTTTTAAGAGCAATCTACACCAGTCTCAGCTTCTGCATCAATTGGAAGGATTTAAATCCTGTAATAGGTTGTTGCCAACATTCCCTTACAATATCCAAGAACTTAGGTTGTTTGGTAAGGCCATTTAAGAATCAAAATAGAGTACCTCCAAATTCAAAACTATACATTTGTTGGATGTGTATACAGGAGTGGTCAGAGAGGAGATTATCTCCAAAATGTGCAAATGACTGAAGGAAGAAAGAGAACCAAGTCGAGTTTACCAAAGCTTGATCAACCTTTCTTCGACTGAGATAGTGGCCCTATTCCTTGTTTGACCAAGAAAGAAAACACCCTTTAAATCACAAGTCACTAAGTGATACATTTTGCCAAAAAGATTCAATCTCTCTTCTTGTGGTAGATATCATTCCTTGTCCTTGTCGGACCCCGATCTCGGAGCCCAACTGCCCTGGGAGGTGAGCCCTGACTGGTGGCCCATTCCTTAGGCGCTGAATTGCTAGCTGAATACTATGACTATAGCTGACACTTGCTACTGACTTATTTTGGCCTAACAACCCCTCTCTTGGAGTTTCATCTGATTTTTATCGTCTGGTTTTGCTATCATCTGGTTTCTATCGCCTATGTTACTATGCTACCTTCTGCTTTTCTATCATTGCTCTCGTCTGGTTTTCTCTTTTTGCTATCGTCTGGTTTTCATATCATTGCTATCGTCTGGCTTTTTCTTTTATCCTATCGTCTGCTTTTTCCATCGCTGTTTCCTATCGCCTGTTTTCTAGCGATTGGTTCCATCATCTGGTTCTTCTTGCTATCGTCTGATTTCTGTAAGGCTGCTATCGTCTGTCTTTTGCTATTGTTTGTAAAACGAGGCTATCGTCTGCTTTTTTCCTATCGTCTGGTTTTTATATTCTGCTATGCTATCGTCTGGTTTTCTACGTCTGTGTGCTATCATCTGGTTTTTCTGCGTCTACGTCCTATCGTCTGGTTTTCTACCTTTTGTGTGCTATCGTCTGGTTTTTCTACATTCTCTATTCTATCATCTGTTTTTCATCGCATATTATACTATCGTCTGGTTTTGCTGCGTATACTACTCTATCGTCTGGTTTTTTCATTTTTTACTAATTAATCGTCTGGTTTTCTTACGACTGTTGTTCTATCGTCTGTTTTTCATTGTCTATTATTCTATCTTCTGGTTTTCCTGCGTATACTACGCTATCGTCTGTTTTTCATCGTATATCCTTCTATCATCTGTTTTTCCTACGACTGCTATTCTATCATCTGTTTTTCAACATCTTCTCGTCTATCGTCTGTTTTTCTTCTACCTTTGCTATTCTAACGTCTGTGTTTATCGTATATCGTTCTATCGTCTGAGTTTCATCTGCTATCATTCTATCGTCTGGTTTTCTATTCTGCTGTTGTCTGTGCTGCTAAGCTATGGTCTGCTTTCTACGTTGCTATCTCTTATGACTGAGCTATCGTCTGTTTTTCGTTTCTGCATGCATTATCAATCCACGTGAAAACTGAAAAGTAGCATGATAAACCATAACACATAGGCATTTTCATTTACGTCAAACTGATACTTTACAATGCTTTAGTGGGCATTTCAAGCCCTTTTAAACATATGCAAAATACATCTGAAAGACATCGTCTGGTTTTCTTAAAATGCGTCTAAAGCATTGATTTACAAAAAAATGGCTTGAACTGAAAATACAAAACACTTTCTTGGAGTATGCCTTTATGCTCTTTCTTCTGTATTCGGCTCTTCACCTGAAGATGGGATGAGATAGGTGGGGGTGAGCTAAAGCTCGTAGGTAACATGCTTATATTTAGGCTAATAAGCTGAATATCTTTCCTTTACGCATACTTTTA
>JAOTAZ010000219.1:6154981-6166496 GCA_025629785.1 Erythroxylum oxycarpum
TGCATGATTTATATGGGTTTGTGGTGGTCCCTTAAGAGTCAAGTGCACTTGACTAATTCATAGGCTTCTCCCGCCTGCCCGCTAGTGGCCTTGGAGCTCCTCATGGACTCTCATAAGTTTTTTCCGTTTGAATCCACCCAAACCAATTTCTATGTGTTTATGTGATATGCTTTGTTATGTTGTTTTTGTTTGTTTATGTTATTTTTGTAAATGTTTTTGATAAACTGATGTTTGAGGGGGCAAAGATGTTTTGGTAAAAACTACTTTGAAATAAATTGTTAAAGACTATTGTTTTGTATGCTTGTTCTTAATTATTAAGCTTTTACTCACTGAGCTGTCGAGCTCACATTTTTCTTCCCCTCCACAGGCGACGAGCGAGAAACTGAGTAAAGGCATCGGATCAAGGCATTACTCCTGTTTCTTTTGATTTCGGAAGATAGATTTTGAGTACCAAAGCTTTAGATACATTTTAGCACAAAAGTTATATGTTTAAATAATTTTACTTTAAAATGTGACTTTTGGATAATTTTATTGTATTAGGGCTAAAATGCCCTCTAAAGCTTTGTATTAACCTATGTTTTTTATGGAAATGCAAGAGAATTGAGTTGTAAAGCATTCTTACATATATTGCTTTATAATGTGTTAGTTTATAGTTTGAAAATGATGAAATAGATAGGAGTGTGGTTGCTGCCATTTTGAGTACATTGATAGGATTATTTGAATTGGTGTAGAGTTGGGAGATTGAGGATGATGGAGATTAAAGTGGTTTTGTGCAGGTATTGGAGTTTGGGTTGAAAACTTGAAGAAATTGGCTAGTTGAGTTTTAAGGGAGGTGCTGTCAAATTTTTGTAAAAATTTGGCAGCAACTTTATTTGTGTTTTTGACCCTCTTAATGTTTGAATTGGATTGAGAGGTCTTCTTGAAGATTGTAGTACATGTTTAGAGCTTTCCAATGGTATATAATATGTCATTTTTGGACTTAGGATGAAGAAGTTATAAGGTTTGAAAGATTGCAGCTACTGTTGATAAGGTATTGTCCAGGCAGTATCTTTGGAGGGGTATTTTACCTCTTTAGAGCCTTCAGTGATTTTTGCATCCTTCATAAAAGATGTAGATTGTCTTTTTCCCTTTCCATTGAGGCATAATATACAATTTTTGGAGTTAGGAATAAGAAGTTATGAGGTTGGAAAATTTGCAATTACTGTTCACGTGGACATTGTTACTGTTCATATGGTCATTATATAGGCAGTAACTTTGAATGAGTTTTTACCTCTTTTAATCATGAAATTAATCTTTGCTCCCTTCATGAAATTTGTAAAGCATCTTTTCATCTTTCCATTGAGGCAAAATGTGACATTTTTAGGCTATTGTGTCAAAAGATATGATTTTTCAAACTTCTGGCCTTGTATAGGTATTTTCAAATTGGGCAGAAACTTTGAAGCAACTTTGGACCCCCTTAATGGCCGAATTAGGTTTTAAATCCCCTTGAAAGTTGTAGAGTTTTCTTTCAGCTTTCTTTTGACACCAAGTTTGAAAATTTTGGAGTATTAGGTAAAAAGTTATGAATTTTTGGATTTTTGTGTTTTAAAACAATAAAAAAATAAAAATAATTTAAGAGAGCTCACTCTTTCGCTTATAACTTTTTCGTTTGACCTCTGTTTGACTCGGTTTTCTAAGCATTGGTTTTCTAAAACCATTGTCTACCTTTTTATGCAAATTTGAGAGCTTTCGGGATTAAGTTGAATTTATGGTTTCAATCAAAGTGAAGCAATTGGATAGAAATGTAGGATATGCTTCTGTAATTTGGTGAATTCTTGAGCTAGAGAAATCTGATTGAGATCATTTTTTATTCTAATTAATCTAAAGTCATGAAATTTCATTTTTTTCTTAAGAATTGGATTTAATTATGGGCCCTAAGTAGATCAATTTCATTGAGGAAGATTAAGGTAAATTTGTCAAGATCCGTTCGGGAGTAAGTGAACGAAGTTCAATTTGAGTTTCTTCTGTGGTGAGGAATCCCTCCCTCGTAGGTTGCGCGTCTAGGTGTCACGTAGAACGTCAGACACGTGTCTCACCAGGGTAGGGTTCCAACAGTGACAGAGTTTTATCATCGCTCAAACAGAATCTTCAGAAGGCACAGACTTGTATGAAACTCTATACTGATAAGAGTCTATGCGAGGTTGTTTTTCAAGAGGGTGTTTGGGTTTATGTGAAACTGCAGCCGTTTCAACAACACTCCATTCGTTTGTAGAGGCATAGCAAGTTGGGTAGGCGCTATTTTGGTCTTTATAAGATCCTTCAATGTATAGGAGCAGTCGCTTACAAGTTGGAGTTGCTTGCTTCAACTCAAATACATCCAATGTTTCATGTCTCGTTATTGCGCAAGTGCGTTGACCAACCTGACTAGCAAGTAACACCCTTGAATTTGGTTGACTTCAGTTCGTCGCTCATTCTGCGACCATTTGCTATTTTGGAGACACGCTTGGTTCAGCGCGCCCAGTTTATGGTGGAACAGTGGAAGGTTCATTGGGAGGGTCTGACTCTCGATGAGGCGACCTGGGAAGACAAGGATGTTTTGCTTAAGTCTTATCCTAGCTTGCACCTTGAGGACAAGGTTGCTTTTGAAGGGGGAGGTACTGTTGTGAATGAAAATGCTACAGTCCGGCCCAATGCCAATGATGATCCACAGACTCCAAAGAGAAGTTTGAGGACCAGGTTCCTCCTCAAAAGCTGGATGAATTCGTACTCAATGCCACTTGTGCCACTGATATGACAGAGGAATAACGGTGTACACTCTCAGTGCATGCAGATACTCTTTTATGGAAAGATTTGTACCAGAAAGGATCATGCAATTTGTTATGAAAAACTTTTCCTCTCTCTCGTCTCCTTCTTTTCTCATCCCCTTTGTCCTTTTCTAGCTTGTAATTTTCTCCTTGAATCAATACAAACCCCCAGAATTTTCTCTCTATAATTGTGTTTACCTGTGATTCATATCTGCTGTTAATTATCAACCACTACACAATGATTCGCTGAACTTTTTCGTTCCAGATGCAAGGTCGTAGGAGACCGAGAATCAAAAACTAATCAATTCATCCAAACTCATATCTTTTGCATGGGAAGATATTTCCCAAAACATACACTACAGACATGAGAATGGGCAACAGGAAGCTAACAAAGTCACAGATAGGACGGGACATTGTAGTCAAAACTATCTGTCAGCATATACTCAGCTGTTATTCTCTCTCTAGTATCTGACCCTTGTATATAATCATATCAACCGTCTTTAGCTTCTACCAAAAGCTATGAAGCATCGAATGGAAAGATGAGCTATCTTGATGAAAAGCACACACATTCTTCTTTCCACCAATAAGCTTGTAAATCCTCTATAACATCCTGTAGAATTTGCACAATAGAGGAGAAATTGACTACATCGAATCTTTGAAATCAAACGGGGATTTACATCTTATATTCTGGTCAATATCAAATAATGGCGAAAAGATGAACGTACCTTCTTCAAGGTGTGTGCGTAGATGCCCCCTTCAATGCTTTCTGCAACCACACAAATTGTAGGACGCGAGATTCTAATATAGTGACGGTGGAAGATGAGTGGTTAAGACTCATATGCGTCTTAGTTATCATTTTTTTGCCTCCAGTCTCCCCATTTTCTACTTTACCATAAGGATATTGGCTCAATATTAGAAGGGATAAAGAAGCGTAAAATTGGGCTGCTTAACAAATATCAGAATACCCGAGTTCGATATTGGAAGACTGGAGACCAAAAGTAAGATACCTTGATTCCAATTCTGAGGAAGAGGAGCTTCAACATTTTGTTCAGATCTGACAACAGTGAGAACTATTTTACTGCATAATAACTTTTAATCTGTATTATGATCCAAAAAGAGCAACATTTCATTTAACATACACTTTCTCATTGGCAAGGTTCTCGGGTTGGCTAGGAACCTGTACAGATGGTGATGTCTCTGATATTCTTTCTTCCTTAAAACCACCATTCTCCCCTGTTTCTAAAGCATCCATCATCCCCATCTTCTTGCCGTCAAGAATTTTCTTTTTTGTATCAACTTTTTCAAGGTTCACTTGTTGAAATGTTGATTGCCCCCCATCTTTACTCGCACTTTTCTGGGCTGAAAAATCTTGACTTAATGTCTCCTCAAGAAAAGGAGCATCATAAGATGAAGTTGGAGACTGATCGACCAAACCTGTTCGTGAATCTGGTGACTCTTTACAAAATTTCTGCTTGGTTACGCAAACCCTAGAGTAGGTTGGAAAATCTTGTGACTGCATGTGACTGGATGGTTGACAAAGGGGTGTATCTTCCTGCTGGAAACTGCCTGAATTTCCACATTTAACCGAACTATCGGTCCTTGAAACATTAAAAGTATATTTAGCTTCATGAGGTGGGTCAGAGAAAGTAAATGAACTCCAGCTATCTTCAGTGAATAGCTTTGTGGCTGAGAATGGATACTCGGTTTCTGAAGCTTGAGATGCAGAACTTAAACCCAATTTCCCACCGGCTGAACAATGTTCATCATGTAACCAAGTTCCAGATGGTCCAATTGTCTCCTGAAATGACGAGCTCAGATTACAGGCAAAATTTGTGTCTGACTTAGCTGGCATGCCTGTAGTTTTTCGCGCCATCCATATGTTGTCAGCTTTCCACATATCATCCATATTTCTTGGCTGTGTTTCTTTGCCAAGAATGTTATTGCCATTAGAGTGGGTGTCAGAGCTACCGAAAGTACTGTGACGTATGCTACTGCTTTTCACTGTAAGGTTTGACAACAAAATATAAGTGGTCTCATCTCTCAAAGTCACTAAAAATCTGAAGCTGGAACAAGCCTGGAACCATGAGCTATCTTATAGTAAAGATTGTGACCTCCAGTGGATGAGCATGATTCTTCACTGCCGATTTACAAGAGCAAATCAAAATGTCAAAAAAGAAAATGAAATCATCTTACGACATGTAAAGGGTGCTGGATTGAGAAAGCTCGGACACTTACCTCAACGAGCTCAAGTTGTCTCTTCCAGACTCTTTCTTGAAGCAATCAGGCTGGTCAGCTACGTCGCCAAAACAGAAATTTACCCGAGCAGACCTATGCCTGCCAAACAAGAGAATAACTTAACTTTATACCCTCAAAATATGAATGGGAAATATTAGCGTAGGGAATAGAAAGCGCTAGGGATCATGAATACATCGAAATGAACTTTCTGACAATTCTGGGATATGAAAACCATTTATACACAAATTATAGAAAACCTAGATAAGGAAAGTCGTTAAACTATTGTGCCTAAAGAGTCTAGATGTATCTTATCAATGGAGATATATCACGTTACCGCACCTTTTTTTAACGCACCTTGCCCTCTCAGAATCTAGAAAATCAAAATCGTTATCCCACATTTGGTGCTTTGGATCAGGTGAATCTGGTTCCCAGAGAGGAACAACAATCAAAATATCAAATGTCAGACCTGTATATTGTTTCATCTTTAAGTTTCAATGGCAGAAAGACATAGTATTCAGGGAGAGAGAAGTAATGATCCAAATGACACTTGATGAAAGTAAAAAGAAAAAGAATGACAAAGCTGCTTAACAACCGCAAGGATGGTCAAAAGCATAATGGAAGAGAGTTGACATGAAATAAATCGACAAAGAGAATGGCAATGAAATTAGAAAATTAGTTGCGGAATGATAATTGGTAGTGATGTTTGACAGAAAAGTAAAGCACGAATCACATTTTCCACAGAATAGTCCATTATCGCTAAAGCACGAATCACATTTTCCACAGAATAGTCCATTATCGCTACTGGTATATGTACTATGGTGGTGGTGTACAAGTAATGTGTGTTTTAGAAATCGAGTATCAAGTATCAACCAAAGCACCAAAGCTGTAAGATCTACTATATGTTTCTTGTACAATATTTAAGATAGCAGAGACAAAGAGCACCTAAGATATTGAACTGGGTTGCTCCCAAAGCATCCCTGCACAGATATATATGGTGGTTAAGCTCCGAGTATTTGCCTATGACTGGTAAACAAAGTCAGATGTTAATACAACACCTTTTCTTAAGCCAATATGGACTTTTTATAGCATAATCCGGTTTCTGAAAATCAGTACAGATGCTATCCATTTGATATGGCCAGCCCCTCCCAAACATATCAGCTTCCCTCCCATAAAGAAAGTTGGTATTCAATAAACCAGAATGAGCTGAAAAAAAGTGAAAAGCAAAGAGATAGGAAGAAAAATTTAGAGGAGAGCTAATGCATTAAAATGACATGTATAATTAAAATCAATTAAAGCAGCTCTTCAATCTCATCCCCATAGCTAAAACTTTAACTTCTAGAACCAACACAAGACGTTACCAGAAAATATATTTATTTTTAAAGACAAAAGTCCACAATTAAGAAGCCAAAGAGGATCATAGGAACTCAAATTCACACTTGCTTTTTATATTCACCATTACAGTTTGACAGGCACAAATTTATGCCAAAGAACCCGTGGTTTATTTCTGTAGGGTTGCTTCTATTCTTTCCACTAGAAATTGAATTCAACTTTTTGATGTTTAGAATTTTCTCCCGGAAAGGACGAAATTCTAGATGCATCCTCAAAAAATGGATTACGGAACTCACATATTAACAACAATAAATGAAAGAATCCAAAATTTTGAATGCCACAATCTGTTGCATTGCTTATGACACAAAGCATGATAGATTGATAGCTTATTCAATACACGAAAAAACAATTGCCAGAATATTCAGTTGAGATTACCATCCATAGTAATGTCACCGTCATGCTCAGTGCTAAAATATTCTTTTCTGTCATTGAAGGAGTCCCATATCTCAGCACTCTGGCCGTTGCCGTTGAATTGAACATGATCATTGAAGGTGCTCAACTTCTTCCTTGGCTTGCTATGCAAATCCTCAATCCCTGTCAAAAACTCCAGAGAACTGCCATCTAGATTTGTGCAAGTTTCTTGCATTAGTGCATCCTGCATGAGGTATGCCGCCTAATCAGGATACAACTTCGTCAAAAGTACAAGAGAATAAGAAAAACAAGATCGAGTCATATAAATAAAAATCTTACTATAATGTGTAATCTCAATAGTCACTTAAAACATACTGTAGTTATTAGAACAATTAAACTTCAATATGAAGCAATTGCAAATATATAACAGAACCGAAGTTGAAACAAGACAATTTCATTCTAGTTGCAGAAATTATATCGAGAGCCAAATAATCATTCAAACAGAAGTACTAATTTCAAGAGGGTGGAAACTTCACAACATCAAATAAAAGTTACCGAACCAACAAAAAAACGACACAGAAAAATTTGCACAGACCGTTGAAGGCTATAATTGTGATAGAGATGCATTTAGTAGTTTCTTACCGCTCCAAGTCCCGGGTCATCCACCACACGAGGAATACTATTTGATGTATTTAATCTCCCATAAACCATTATTGGGGAGTAGACATATGAGGTATATCTGTTTATTGCTCGCCAAAAAATGTCAGATTAGCAATATAAAGTGTGAATTTCATTAACTGATTATCTAAAAAAATTCATCAAATTGAAATTACTTGCGTGTCATAAAGAAATTTTGGCCTTCTTATCATATCATGATGAAATAAATTAAAAAAGTTGTTACATGCAACATATTACATCAATAAGAGAAATTTCAGACTGGTCCCAAAGGAGGAACTGCAGGCACTGATGTTCCATTAAATCAACAGATAGTTACAACTAGAATCCTAGTCTGCTGAAAGAACATCGAGTTAAGAAATTATCTTGACAAAAGCTTCTTTCAGCAAAGTATAATTAGATGCTGGTGAAGCATTAGAAACTTTTCCAGGGAAAGATTGCAAGGATAAATTACCTGTTAGGTTGAGGTGAGTGGACAGGCGTTTCTGCTCCCACTTTACCTAAACCTGACTTGCAAAATCGTTTATTCCATATTATGACCAGTCATAACACTTGACCTAGATTAAAGGTTCATCAAGACAACCACTAGAAATGTATCATCTGAGCAATTGAATAGGCGTTAGTAAAAAATGCATGTATTTTTTACACTACAGCTAATACGAGATAATTAAATAGAAACTTAAGTTTTTTCATGATAAGTTCCAGAGAATAAGCTTCCAAAAATTGCATTTCCCTGGAATAAACAAAATTGTTTCTGGTGAACCAAACAAATGACCTCTATATCTTTCCACTGAAAGAACTGTAAGTTGTTTGAATAACTTGATTAATTTCTCCATCTTCACTTATCTATAGTTTTCCCTTCCATGCCTATTGTTAATTATTTTGTGCCTCCTACCTCAGGAAAGAACCTTAACTGCCTACTCCTAGTTGAAACAACGAGTCAACGACACATAAAGTCCCAGATACTTTGCAGATGTTTTTTGCAGATATCATTTTGATGCCATAATATCCACAAATGGCCAGATTTATTTGTACCAAATGGAAATGGAAAACGTCAAGTGTTGTTCAGTAGAAAAGTAGTCTTCATGTTCTAAAACAGCAACAATGTACCTTCAACTGAAAATGCAACATGAGTTTCAGCTATCAGACTGTTTTCTAGTTTTCCATTTGGTTCACCTTCCTCAAGCAAATCCAAAAGCGAGAACTCTGAGAAGAGAGCAGGATTTTTCAGGTACAAGTTAAAAAACAGATGGTTATTAAAACTGAAGGAATTTGTAACCAAAGCACTCTAAAAATTGGTCATGAAGCAAATAGTGGACAAGTATCCTTATCAAAAGCCATAATGGAAGTGAACTTTTTCTCTGACAAAGATCTGGTGCTTACCTTGTTGATTAGCTATCTTCTGAGGATCCAGTTTCTCATGAACTCCATTACGAGCACCATTCTGATTCTCATGCAAGCTAAAAAGAATTGTAAACAAATTTGGACAAAGCAATTCATCAAGTCGGAAAACAAATAGAAACAACTTGTGAATAAGAGCATTCTAACCTATTCAGTCACAATCTAAGAAGTGGCTGTTTAAGTTTAATGTCAATCACAAACTCATTTTTGGAATCAGATTATCATTTTGTACTAGTTCATTTCAGTTTACAGGTCACAAGCAGCATTTTCAATTGCAATTTAAAGAGTGTTAATTTTCATGATGCATGTTCATGCAAATGTCTTCACTCTTACTTTGGTGACACCGTCTCCACTTGATGGTCTGATGGATTCCCTATCTCACAATAATACAAAGGTAAACAAACATCTTATGCCTCTTAACATAGTCAAAAAGAGTATAATGAGACAGATAGAAACAAAAAGCTCCAATTTTATCACTCTATCAGATATGCCAGAACATGTACTTGCTTCCTTTGGCTCAAGAGAATCTGCTGGCTTGATACAGTTGGCAAGAATTATTGGCGGATTATTGATGCAATACTTGACAGCGGAAGCACTGATCTCGTCATTCTTGCCTTATATGTTTGAATAAAAAGGTAACATAACACAACATGAAGTCCCCAAAATTTCCAGAATAAAATGTAAAGAATGCAAAAATGGATTAAGAAATTGAAACAAAATGATAAAGAACCAAGGTTTATTGAAATATCGGCAGGTCATGTCAGGTAGAGAAAAAAGGTATGTTTGCTTATATAACGGCCAATGTCAAACTGCTCCAGGGTACTAACTCATTAGCTAAGTGAGGCGTACAACCTATGATTGATAATCTGAAAAAACCACATGTTTTGTAGGAAATAATATGACTACTGCAAGTTTTTGATGATTAGGACATCTCAGACTAAAATTGTTTATGGAAGACAGAACCATAGTACACAAGATGAGAAATTATTTTCTCGTTATTCCATAATCTCCTTTGCAGAAACAACGATGTGGTTGGTAATGAGCTCTAATATGGATGATAAAAAAGAAACAACATTTCTAGAATACTGGAAAACTTTTAGCTAACTGTTTTCCTTAAAACTGTAGAGCTTGTAGCAAAGCAGAAAAAACAATTAATTAAAGCTGACAGCTGAGGTTACTTGGAAGAATTGTTTAATATCATAGGGACTGATATAAATAGTATGGACTTCATTATCAGCTTCAATGGTCAGCTTCATGAACAGATCTTAATCAAATGTTAATCATAAAATAAGACTCAGAATCCTTATATGTGAAGTTAAGTAGTTAAATCAGGCAGAGGAATGATGAAAATGCTATATTAGATTGACAAGTCTTGTACGTCAGATACCATCAGGACAATGAGAGCCACACTCCTGAGAATTTGTAGAGAAATTCAGAAAATTGAGAACATCCAGCGAGCGACACTTTGTGTGAGTTTGCGCCTCTCCATTTGATCCTGCTCCGAAGCTCTTCAAATTAGCGGCCTGACGGAGTTGCTGTATCCTTTTTTGCTCAAAGTATTGCTTTTGCCTTGACAAAATTCAACAAGACCAACAACAAAAAATCATTCGAATAAAAAGTCATCAGTAATCAACAGAAATGCGATTGCGAGTTATAAGTACAGCAATCTAAAAAGTCAAAAAATTAAAGTTCCAAAATGAAACCATACTTCTTATATGTTGACTTCCTTGACTTCAAGAATCTCACGGGGACATGAGGAATATTCAAATGTCAGAGCCGAGTAAAACTTCTGAAGATTTAGTTTGCTATCTAGAATTATGCGCTTTTAACGTTCAAATATACACTAAAACACATACATAAGTTGAAGTTTAGTAGAACAATTAGATCAAAGTCAACCGAAAGACTCACTATTCGAGTATTTCCATGCAAATGATTCAGATTAATGAATTAGCAAACAGCGAGGAAAGACGAATGAAACGTAAAGTGAAACTTACAGTGGAAACTTTTCTTCTTGAGCCCCCCATCCATTGCAACATTTTCGATCATGTCCTAAAGAAATTCGAAAACAGCATTCAAACAGTTCATGAAGGAAAGAACAACTAAGAGAATGTCTTGCAGGAAGCGAAACAGAGAAAGGAAGCAAAAGCTTGCTATGATAGCGTAGCAGACGATTTGGGAGAAAGTGGAATCAGGAGAGCTTCGAGAAGGCACTTGATCGCTGGAAGAAGAGAAGTAACTGACTTTGTGCTGTTGAAGAGCAACAACACGAGACCACATAATAAGGACAAGCATTCGGTGCATTTATTCACATAATTTTATGCACTTCTTGTCTTTTTAGAAACTTTTGTTTTGCGTAAAAGTTTCGGTTTATCTTTCGTTTTGGGTACATTACAAATTGTTCCCTCCAAGCGATACTTTGAAAGAATACCTGAGGATAACGCACAATTTTAATTATTTTGTGAAGAAAACAACAAAATAGAACAAAGTTAAGTGGTAAAAGCATCAATAAAATCTGTGAAATGATAAGTCAGATTTTAATATATATATATATATATATATATATCAACAAAATTTAGTAAGTACACTGGGTTGAATCTCAGTTTGACTAAAATTTAACTTGAGATCTTTTAAAATTTTCTAAGTTCTTATCGTAAGCTCCATTTTCAAACATTAGCCACTAG
>JAOTAZ010000219.1:6219801-6231879 GCA_025629785.1 Erythroxylum oxycarpum
TATATATAACAATGTAACAACAATTCATGCTCAAAAATCATCAACTCAAGTTGATAACTTCTTCAAGTGTACTTAATTCCAACTTCACCTCATCCTTAATTAATTCATATTTCAACTCCATCTCATCCATACACAAATCCATATTTCCTTAACATCATAAAATAAGAGTTTTACAAAGCTTTAATGGCATTCCAAGCCACATTACATTATGTGTATCAAGTCCCGAAATACTAACGATACACGAACAATAATTGCTCAAAATGCAACTAAAACCTTGTTTTACATAATCTAACTTCAAATACAAAAATATGCATAATTAGAGTGATGCCTTGATTCTTTTTCACTTTGTCTCTTCCTCATCACCTGGAGATGGGACAGAAAGGGGATGAGCTTAAAAGCTCATGGGTAACAAGTTTATAATGGAAAAATAAGCAAAACCATTCAAAAATTTTGTTGTCATAGAAAATTCTTATTGAATCATAAATCACATGTTTCTCAAACTTCTCGTCCTGTAATCAAATTCACAAACAACACAATTTATGCATTCTTCAACTTGTTCACAAATCATAAACACATAAGCATATCAGAATGGTTTGGGTAGGTCCATGAACATAACGTATTAACACAATTCCATAAAATGTTCTTATGTAGTCGTGAATAGAACGTACTATCGCAATCCCATATAATGATTTTTCGTAGTTGTAAACTTAGGGAGTCTGTGAAGGAGCTCCTTGCCACTAGCGAGCAGGTGGGAAAAACCTTTAGTCAAAGTGCACTTGACATATAGAATGGACCAAACCAAAGCCACATAACATGTAATTCATGATTTGAAAACAGATTGCCCAAATGGAAGCATTTTGGAAACTTACTTTTCATGAACATGCAATTTTTCGAAAACTCTTTCATTTAGCAATTCACAATTCATCATCAAAATTTCATACACCAAATATTTAGCAATTTCTCAAATCAATCAAAAGCAATAAAAGCAACATTTAATTGAAATCCTTTTATTTTCTTGATTTGAAAAAAGAAACCTTAATGGCTCATTACTCAATTATAAACATGAAACCACCTTGATTTCCTTGCTTAACTTTTCTCAAATTGCCTGTACTCCTCTTACTCCTCTTACCTCTCTTGATTTCCTTTATCACAGACAAAATTTCCATTCAATAGGAATTCAAATTGAAGAACCCATAGGATATATTCACTAAAATTGATCCTAGAAAGCTTAAACCCATGTATTTCCTAAGCTCCATAAACCAAAATCTTTCCAAAACTCCAACAAATAAAAAATGCTCTTACTTTGATTCTTCACCAAATGAAGAGTTTCTTGGCTTGAATGAAAGCTCTCCTCTTCCTCTACCTTTTTCATTTCTTGAACAACCTCAAAATCTCTCTTGAAGGCTTAGAAAAATTGATGGCTCACTTCCTTCTTTTCTATCATTCTCTCTCTTTTTCTTGCTTCTCTCTTCTCTCCTTTTTCTCATTCACGTTTTTAGCTTCTTCAATTGCAAGACACTCTTTTATTCTTCATTTTTATACCCTTAATGATTGTACAATGTCCACTTTGCCCTTCACTTAAAGCCCTATTGTCATTATCCTTATGTCACTTGCCAATTTTGCTTTTAATCAGTACACTCTTACTAATTTAATTCTAACATACCAAAGTACTAAATCCTACTAACATTAACATAATAATTAACTCCAAATAAAATAATTAATTTAGAACAACCTCAAAATTTATTTAAATTATGCTTAGTAAATATAAAAAATTCGAGGGCCAACATTTCTCCCCCTTTAAAAGAATTTTGTCCTCAAAATTCTTACCTGACTGATCTCCTTATATTGACAATAATGTTGTCTCAAATTCAAGAATCCAATCACATAGTTGGATACTTTACATCAAACATGATGCATATACTCTCAGTAGCATATTCTACATTCTATGCTTATGTCTCTGTAAGAGATAGGACTCTAATACTCACTTTGAATTATTACATATTCATTTTTGATTTGTTCTTTCATTGATCATTCTTAATATAGACTATCTGATCTGCTTAACCTAATTCAATGCAATTTCTTCTTCAAAAGATGATTTCTTTCCACTATCATCTATACTGCTCATGCAATCTTTATCAATCAACTGTTATCATCATTGCATTATCAACCATTCTTAATACCTCAAGAAGATCAATTTCAGCTATTCATAATATCTCATTAAACTTTAGTCAACCCTTCTCCTTTTTGCACCTATCCTCGATCGTGGGGATTATTCTATGTTCATGTCCTTCTTCTTTTTCCTCGAATTTATCATATATAGTAATGTCATTAACAATCTCAATTCTTTCCTAATTGATCACTATAAGCACTTTCACATCTTACGTTAATTCATATTAAACTTTCAACTATAAGAACTATGACTGGCAATTATTCAATAAGTTATAGAATGCTTCCTATATCACCTCCACACATATAATACACATATGCTTAATATTTTCACTTTTCAT
This sequence comes from Erythroxylum oxycarpum, assembly GCA_025629785.1. Lineage (NCBI taxonomy): Eukaryota > Viridiplantae > Streptophyta > Magnoliopsida > Malpighiales > Erythroxylaceae > Erythroxylum > Erythroxylum oxycarpum. The sequence continues at coordinate 6,222,309 of JAOTAZ010000219.1, forward strand.
GATGATCCCATTATCAGATGTGCACTTATAATAACAATTTAACTTAACCTTTTTGAATTTCTATATGTGACGCTATCATTGATCTCATCTTCCACATATCTTTTATTACATTTTACATATGCATATTTGCAATCAATTCAAAAGTATAGATGTATAATCATCATGAAATTATGATCTCAATTCCACTAACACATTCTTATAGTGGATCATAACTCTTATCCTATCAATCAAACATCCATTTCAGTTCTAAGTTCATCCTCATAAGATCGTAATAAATTATTTTTCGTCTAACTTAGCTTATATACTTTAAATCTTGTCATTTCTACCATATCTCTATTTTCCTCAAACAATCCATGGCAATACATTCACGTCCATATCATATTCGTGGAAATATCACCACAGTGCAATGTTGATGATATATAATGCATCCCCCAATACAAATACGTCGAGTCATTATCTGTCATATTTACCCAATACTATTTCTCATTTCTATTTATCCACAACTTTAAGTTTCTCATATCATGAAAGAGTATCATTTTGCTCACTAATTCAATCAGCTCAACGTTTAACAAATACCCATACGTGTGACTCAGACTAGGGATTAGTACTGCCTACTATGATGTGTTCACAATGCATATACCTTGACACATAATTTAAAAAATGCTTATGTAAGATAGTAATTCTAGGCTCTAATACCACATCTGTTGGATCCCATTTAACGGAACCTAACTCTTGCTCTGATACCACAAATGTTAGATCCTGTTTAATGGAACCCAAATTTTGCTTTGATACCATAATTATTGAATCTAGTTTAACGGAACCCAACTCTTGCTTTGATACTATAAGTGTTGGACCTCGTTTTCGGACCAACATCTCGAGACTTAAACCGTGAGCTTATTCCCTTGTAGGGTTATTTCAATGAAATCTTATTAGCTATCATGCCATAAGGGTGGCAGGCCCCCACCAATAAGCCACCATAATTAAACTCATTTCTCCTATTTCAGAACATATTTTGGGAAACCTCAAACCTGAATTACAATTTGACTTCTTCATAACAATTATTTTCCATTTTCTTAAGTTTCTAATGACACCAAAATCATTTAATTTGGTTTAGTAGTCTGAAAGTTATACCCCCAACATTTACGAACTATTATTATACTAAATAGTGCATTATACTCAACTTCCGTCTAGAAATTGAAAGTCTTATAGACTGAATTAAAATTCTATTTCTTTAGATAATTTGTAACTCTATGATCTAGTTTATTTTGAAATAAGAACTATCTCCTTTTGAGCTTTATAGACCAAGATAGGAGTAAAATACCGAGGTATGCTCAGTAACATAACCAATTCATGCTCTTCCAACTGATTCCCTCACTTCCTTTCCATCAATATTTTTCAAATCAACACCAAAGGCTACAAAATTTTATGTAAAGATAGAAAAATGTATTAAGAATCTATTGGCTTAAGAATCACTACATTTGGAGGTCTGATGATGAAGTTATGGCCAAAAGAATCAAAAATGATTTTGTCCTAAAACATCTTGTACCTGTTTCGGGACAATTGACATAACTTTCACTAGTTATATTAGATTAAGGTCATTCTTTTACTTTTTGAAAGATAACTTCCAGATCTACAACTTTTGTGAAGATCCTAGAGAGAGATTCTATCGTTTAGAGGGAAAAAATATAAATCTACGAAAGTATACAGTGTATGTCTGTTAAATGGACATACATATCTGCCTAATAGACGTACACAGGTCTGAGGGCCATTCCAGACCTGAGAAGGTCCATTTAACAGACATGGACAAGGCTGGGGGTCCTACCAGACTTGAGAAGGTCTGTTTAACGAACCTAAAGTCTGTCTAACGGATATAGGGGATACCGCCCCTCCAAAACCTCTATAATACTTCTTATATCCATTCTAACGTCATGTTCTCTCATAATCTTCCTAAATTCAACTCTTCTAGTGCAATATCACTTCATATCAATTCAACCACCAACCTTGTTTCATTAAATCCCCTAATCTCTACTCATTTGATTCATCAAAACCACTAATTCTCATGATTTACTATAGTTGTCCTATACATACATCCTATGCAGCATCACAACTTATAATGATCATATCTCTTAGTTCTGATATCCAAAAATTGCATACTTTATACCGTTGGAAAGCTGCGAGGATAAGCTATAACTTCGAAGAAGACAACTTTGTCTAATTTAGCCTAGATTAATACAGTTTTTCCTCTGAATTCATAACATACATTTTACCCTTATGAAAGACTTGAAAATTGTCCCACATTGACTTCCTCTCATGCAACATTATTCTTAACCATTCAACTACATTTCATTATTCATAATTCCTATTTTCTTTTCCATAACATCTCACTAATATATATATATATACATATATATATATAACAATGTAACAACAACTCATGTTCAAAAATCATCAACTCAAGTTGATAACTTCTTCAAGTGTACTTAATTCCAGCTTTACCTCATCCTTAATTAATTCATATTTCAACTCCACCTCATCCATACACAAATCCATATTTCATTAACATCATAAAATAAGAGTTTTACAAAGCTTTAATGGCATTCCAAGCTGCATTACATCATGGGTGTCAAATCCTGAAATACAAACAATACATGAACAATAATTGCTCAAAATACAACTAAAGCCTTCTTTTACATAATCTAGCTTCAAATAAAAAAATATGCATAATTGGAGTGATGCCTTGATTCTTTTTCACTCTGTCTCTTCCTCATCACCTAGAGATGGGACGAAAAGGGGGTGAGCTTAAAAGCTCATGGGTAATAAGTTTATAATGGAAAAAATAAGTAAAACCATTCATAAAGTTCATTGTCATAGAAAATTCTTATTGAATCATAAAACAAATGTTTCTCAAAATTCTCGTCATGTAATCAAATTCACAAACAACACAATTTATGCATTCTTTAATTTGTTCATAAATCATAAACACATAAGCATATCAGAATGGTTTGCGTAGGTCCATGAATATAATATACTAACATAATTTCATAAAATGATCTTGTGTAGTCGTGAACAAAATGTACTATCGTAATCCCACATAATGGTTTTACATAGCTGTAAACTTAGGGAAGTCTGTGAAGGAGCTTCATGCCACTAGCGGCCAGGCGAGAAAAGCCTTTAGTCAAAGTACCCTTGACGTATAGAATGGACTAAACCAAACCCACATAACATGTAATTCATGACTTGAAAACAGATTGCCCAAATGGCAACATTTTGGAAACTTGTTTTTCTTGAACATGCAATTTTTCGAAAACCCTTTCATTTAGCAATTCACAATTCATTATCAAAATTTCATACACCAAATATGTAGCAATTTCTCAAATCAATCAAAAGAAATAAAAGAAATATTTAATTGAAATCCTTTTATTTTCTTGATTTGGAAAAAGAAACCTTAATGGTTCATTACTCAATTATAAAGATGAAACTCACCTTAATTTCCTTGCTTAACTTTGCTCAAATTGCCTCTACTCCCCTTGCTCCTCTTGCCTCTCTTGATTTCCTTTATCAAAGATAAAATTCCCATTCAATAAGATTTCAAATTGGAGAACCCATAAGACATATTCACTAAAATTGATCATAAAAAGCTTAAACCCATGTATTTCCTAAGCTCTATAAACCAAAATCTTTCTAAAAATCCAACAAATAAAAAATGCTCTTACCTTGATTCTTCACCAAATGAAGAGTTTCTTGGCTTGAATAAGAGCTCTCCTCTTCCTCTACCTTTTTATCTTCTTGTACAATCTCAAAATCTCTCTTGAAGGTTTAGAAAAATTAAACCCTAGCTCACTTCCTTCTTTCTCTCCTTCTCTCTCTTTTTCGTGCTTCTCTCTTCTCTCCTTTTTCTCATTCACGTTTTTAGCTTCTTCAATTGCAAGACACTCTTTTCTTCTTCATTTTTATACCCTTAATTATTGTATAATGTCCACTTTTCCCTTCACTTAAAGCTCTATTGTCTTTATCCTTAAATGACTTGCCAATTTTGCCCTTGATCAATACACTCTTACTAATTTAATTCTAACTTACCAAAGTAATAAATCCTACTAACATTAACATAATAATTAACTCCAAATAAAATAATTAATCTAACAAAACCTCGAAATTTATTTAAGTCATGCTTAATAAATAAAAAAATTCAGGGGCCAACAGATCTTTCTTAACACAGGAAGCTGTTTTAAAAGCCAAGGAGGATCTGCAGAAGTTACAGCAAGAGATAGAGTTAAACTCGACAAATCCTACATTGCTAAACTCAGAAAAGACTCTCCTCATGGCTTACTTATCTAAAGCCAAAGACCATGACAGTCTGTTGGCCCCGAATTTTTTCTTGATAAATAAGCATGATTTAAATTAATTTTGCGGTCTTGATAGATTAATTATTTTTAGAGTTATTTATTATGTCAAAGTTGGTATGATTTATGGCATGAGTTAATGGAATTAAAGTATTTAGGTAGTAAAAATGTTCAAGGGTATTTTTGGAAGATCACTTAAGTTGTAAAGTCTTAAGGCATTGAAGGAAGGGTAAATTGGACATTTTAGATTCATTAAGGGTATAAATGGGAAGAGGAAAGGTTGTCTTGCATTGAAGGAGAAGCAAAAATGTGATTGAAGAAAAGAGAGAAGAGAGAAGCACAAAAAAGAGATAAAGAAGAGAAAAGAAGGAAGGTCAACTAGGTTTCATCTTTCTTAGTTTTTAAGGGAGATTTTGAGAGTGCTCAAGAAGGGAAAAAGGAAGAGGGAGATTAGAGCTTCTCTTAGAGCCAAGAAACTCATTGTTTGGTGAAGATTCAAGGTAAGTTTATGTTTAATCTTTTATATTTTTGGAAGGGTTTTGGTTCAAAGAGCTTAGGAAATGCATCGGTTTAAGTATTCTAGGATCAATTTCATGCATAGGTTTTTTCAGTTTTCCAATTTGAATTTGTATTGAATGGGGATTTTTGCCAATGTTGAAGCGAGGCAAGAGAGGTAAGAGGAGCAAGAGGAGAGACATCTTTGAGCAAGTTTTCAAGCAAGGAAATTAAGGTAGGTTACATTTTTATAATTGAGTTAATAAGCCATTAATGTTTCTTTCAAACAAATGGAATTAAATGATTTCCAACTACCTTATATTTGAGAATGTGCCACATGTCTTTGTATGTGAATTTTGAGAATGAATTATGAACTGATATGGGAATGATTTCTAATTGCTTCAAAATTGTTGTATTTGTTACTTTTGAATGATTCGAGAAATTGCTATATGCTTGGTATAGGAATTAGATTGATGAATTGTGAAATGATGATGGAAATGCGTATGAAATATTTTGTGTTTATGAAAAACAAGTTTTCAAAATGTGCCATATGGGTAATCAGTTTTCAAGACATGAATTACATGTTATATGGGTTTGTGGTGGTCTGTTCTGATTGTCAAGTGTACTTTAACTAAAGGCTTCTCCCAGCTGCCCACTAGTGGCATGGAGCTCCTTTACGGACTTCCCTAAGTTCACTGCTACATAAAACCATTATGTGGGATTGCGATAGTATGTTTTGTTCACGTCTACATAAGACCATTTTATGGAATTGTGTTAGTACGTTCTGTCAAGACCTTTCCAACAAAGTTGGTTCCAAATACATTATCTAATGTCTCCAACTCTGAGTTGCTTAGATTTACAATATCTCAGATTCAGAAAATGCTTATGGATGAAATTAAAGATTGCTGAAGTAAAGATGCAACCATTTGTGATTTAATAAGAAAGAAGCACAAAAAAGTGCAATCAGGGAAACTTGAATGGAAGAACGACCTTTTGAGGTGGAAAGGAAAACTAGTCATTGGAAATGATGAGGTACTCCAAGGGAAATTGATATCCATGGCACATGATAGCCCTTAGGGGGACATTCGAGGGTAATGATAATAATTAAAAGGATTCAAAATATATTTCACTATAGCCAAATGCCAAAAGATGCTTGAAATTATATAACTAAGTGCATTACTTGTCAGCGAAGCAAGCATGATTGAGCCGCAAGCCTAGGATTATTACAACCACTACCAATACTAGAAGGGTGCTGGCGAGAGATAAGTATGGACGTCATAGAAGGATTGCCTAATTTTAGAGGGAAATCATGCATATGCATGGTGGTTGAAGGGTTTTGAAAATATGTTCATTTCATAGCTTTTGGGCACCCTTACATAACTCAAGATGTAGTGCAAATGTTTATTAATCAGTTTTTAAGATTCATAAAATACTAGAATTTATAATGAGCGATCGCAATGCTATATTTCTAAGGACAGGTTGGCATAATTCGTTTAGATTATAAGGTATTAAATTGAGTTTCTCTATCGTTTATCACCCATAGACAGATAGAAAGACTAAAGCCATTAACAAAATATTAGAGATGTATATCATGTTCTTCTGTAGTGATGCTTTGAATCAATGGGCATTTTGGCATTCAATAACTAAATGGTGGTACAACACCACCCATTACGTGGTAAAGCCTTTCTATAGTTTTCTCAAAATGTAAGCTCTCTTAATAGGTCAGAGAATCCTTATGCTTACAAATAATATGAGCAACTGCAGGAGACCTTAACTTATATCTATAGCATACATATCGGGCTTTCCCATCATAGGCCCGATATGGGTCCGATCTATATTGATTGAAATACATTTTCCTCCTGGACTTTGACCCATTGATTTAGATCATTTATTGGGCACTTTGTTATCTTTATCCAGATCAAATTACGCTTAACTGTTAAGTTATTTAAAAATAAAAAATGTAATTAAATGTTACCCGACTTTATACGAAATGTCTAAAATGTGCAACATTCTCCTCGTTGGACAATACTTAATTATAGTGTTGACTCAAGTTGAAAACAAAACATTTGATCCAAAGACAATGAAAGTCCATCATTTCATCCTACAAGGCTTTTGATACCGAAAAGTATCAAATACATGTGCCATGTGTAACACAGATCCAATACAATCGTACATATCTAATACCTTACCAACATGAATGGGAAAATAGAGTGTGACAAACTAAGATGATACCTGTATGATCTAAATTATATCAGCTTCATTTTTAGGTCTCGATTTATCTGATCTTTATGCTAAATTGCATATGCTAAGCTGTATTAGAGAAATCATGTTTTCTCTCACTCAATGCTAAACAACATTAGATAAAACTTGTTTCCTCTTACCAAATGCTAAATTGCATAAGAGAAAACCTTTATATTCTCTAACTGAATGATAAATTGCATTAAAGCACCTTAATGGGATTAAAAAATTATATCCCCTTATGTTATTTCAAACTTTATGGATTAAATGACATAGGCTTAAGGTTAATTTGTATATATGCCCAATAACCTTTAAATGCTTAGGATCGAAACAAATCTTAAGACTTTCACATGTATTATGATAATGTATGATTACACATATTACTGAGGATAAATGATGATAATCCTTGTTGATGAATCACCATTCTGTCATAATACATCAAATGTATAAATGTATATGGAGAAAACATAACGATTTCCTTACTAACAGTCTTTATGGACTTCAAAACACCCATAATGTATACTTATCTCACAATCATAAGTGGGCAAAGTCCTTTAGTTAAAGGATCGGCTAACATTTCCTCAATCCTTAAATGCTTCAAAACTTAATGTCACCTTTTCATATAAACTCATTTATGGTCAAATATTTGACTTCCAAATGCTAAGACCCTGTGATATTCTTTTTTGTTACCAAAAAAACATAGCGGTAAGATTATCACAATACAATCGAATGGATCTAGCCACTGAATCAACCACATACAACTTAGAAATCAAGTTTTTGAGTCAAACCGTTTGTAAAGCAACCCTATAACATGCACTCTGCATGTATGGTTGAGTAAGTCACCCATTTTTACTTGAAACTCTTCGATGAAATTATACCATCTGCAAATATAAAAATGTAACCTTAAATGGACTTTTAATCATCTGGACACATATCTTAAAAGTGAATTTGAATTCCTTATGAGGTTTAGCCCGTTAACTTTTTATATGTCAATATATAATCCTTAGTTCCCTTTATCTAAACACTTGTTTGATTGCCTTCCAATGGTCTATACCTAGGTTAACTAGATATTGATCAAACAATCAAATAGTAAATGCAATGTCCATCCTAGTACTAACCTGAGCATACACCAGGTTATCAACTGTACTAAAATATGGAACATTCCTCATAACCTCTCTAGTTACTTTATTCTTTGACACTATACCAAAGATAATCTCTCACTATAAGAGATAGGTGCTATGATCGGTTTACAGTCAACCGTATCAAAACTTTGTAGAACATACTCAATGTATGCACTCTGTGAGAGGTCTGATGAGTGTTGAGATCTGTCGTGGTAAATCTGAATATCTAGGACAAAAGATGCTTCATTAAGGTCCTTTATATTAAAATACCTGGCCAAAAGTTGCTTAACCTCAAGCAATATGGTCAAGTTATTCAATGTGAGCAATATACCATTCACATGCAATAATAAGAAGATAACTTTGCTCCTCCTGACCTCATGACACAAGAATATTTTTAACTTTATTTTCCATAAAGCTGAAAGAGGTCACAATTTAATCAAATGTAAGGTATCAATTTTGGGAGGTTTGATGTAAATCATATATTGATTTGCTTAATGTGCAAACCATGTCAATTCCATCTGGATCCTGAACTTCTTCAGGTTGTTCCCATATTGACCTCTTTATAAAGGTCTTTATTGAGGAAAGCGATTTTGACAACCATCTAATGTAACTTTATATCATCACGAGCTATAATTGCCATAACCACTCAAAATGTATCTTACAAGAATACGGGAGAAAAGGTAACATTAAAGTTGACCTTTCTACTTAAGTGGACCATCAGGCAACTGAATGAGCCCATAAACCGCCAAACTTTATCTCAAAATCCTTTAGGTCTTAAAAATTCATTTACAACTGACGAGTTTACAATTCCACTGCAAATCCACTAGCTCCTAAACATTATAATGGTTCATGGCTTGCTTCTTAGTAGTCATTGCATCCACCATAAATTTGCATTAGGTCTAGAAACAACTTTTAAAAAAGTCATTGGATCCGAAACATGTTTGGCATCCGAGTCTTGTTCACCAGATATACTATATAATTAGATGGGATAGTAGGTAGTCTCACTTTAGTGGATTTAAACAAATGCATTAGATCTTGTACCCTCAGGAACCTCAGTGTGTTGGGACCCATTTTCGGAGCCCAACTCGAAACAAACGAATCGCAGCTTAACTAAAGTCGCTTCATTTTTTCATTTTTTTTATATCCTAACTCATTTAAACAAAAACAAATAATTTCCACTCTTGAAAATTTGTCCTTATACACATCTCAAATCCTTAATCATATTAATCATTTCTTATACATTCATATCAATCCTCGAACTTATTTCTTTAATCCAATTTACCGAAATTTCGGCAGCATGACGGCTGTATTTGGACAGCCCAAAAATTAAAACAAAGCAAACGCACTTCTAATATCATAATCCATCATCCAATAACA
>JAOTAZ010000219.1:6231979-6243137 GCA_025629785.1 Erythroxylum oxycarpum
TTATTGAAAAGTTTAGATATAGGAGTGCGTTTGTTTATGCTGAGATCCCGGACGGAGGGTCCGGTGGATTTTGATGTCTGTGTGATTGATTGGGAATTGTAGAAGTGTGTTTTAAACACTTTGCAAGTTTGGGTTAGTAAAAATGCAGCCGTTATGCTGCCGAAATTTCGTTAAGAATAAGTTTCTTTAGGGTTGAAATTGAGATATTGTATGATTAAGGTTTTCATGATTTGAGAGGAGTTTCCAAAATGTGGAATCATATGGTTTGATTTGTATAAGATTGAATGAGGATAAAATTTCCGAATTAGGACATTTATGGCTTTGTTTGAATAAAAGTAAAAAAAATTACACCGATTTTTGGGTTTGACTTAGTCGAAGGATTCCAACGCGACAGCTCTCTTGTTCACTTCGGATGTCGGATCCGTTTGTTCTGCATTTCATTTTTGTTCCCGTCTACTGTTCTTTTGTTTGCGCGCGCGTTTTCTACCTTCGCTTTTGATTGTATCCGTTCTTTCGCTTCTGTTCTTTGTGTTTCTGTTTTTTGAATACAAATACAGTTACTTTAATGTGTGCAATAATCAAATTCACAAGTGTGTATGCTGACATTATGCATGAGCATGAAATGCATTTTTCTAATCTCTCATTGATATTTCTCAATTACAAAATCTAGGATTCTAACCCTTAGTATGGAAATGGGATGTTACACATTAGGAAATTAAATCGTTGATGTCCTAAGCCTCATCCTGTGAATTATACGTTGTAACTATAATACCAAACGGTGAAGGGAGTATATTCAGAGCTTGGAGTGCTCTGACTAATACACACATTAGGAATGATGATGTTTAACGTCTTTACCTTACTCTGGAAGTGGACCATTCTAATAATGTACTCCCTCGCTTCCCCCTCTCTAGTGTACCTCCTAGAGGTACAAAGTATCTTCCAATCTAGAGATAAGTACCTTGATGAAAGAATAATTCTCCATGGTACTTATCTCTTCATTAGAAGATACACTGTACCTCTAGGAGACATTGCTCAGGAAGTCCTTTGCTATGTTTGTTTTTGGTAGTTCACTTAGCAGATGATCTAGGATTGATCTCTTGATGGTTAAATAGTACATCCTATTTGACCTTTCTCAGGCTGTAAATGTTGCCTTAGCATAGTCTGAACTGTATGATGTAGGTGTAGGTGGCTTGTCATTCACCATGGCCATGTTGGTATCTCCCATTTCCAAAGCAAACTCCATATCTTGTTTCCATTTTTTGAAATTGAAACCAATTAAGGCTTCAATCATGACACTGTTATTATTAACAGGTAAGGTGACTACAACATTGACAATATAATGATCAACATAAATATAGGATAACAGCAATATTCAAATCCACAAATAGTATTTATACCAAGAATCTCATCAAACATGTCATGAAACATCTGTGGGCTGAATACATCAATCAAAGTACTCACTATTAACTCTTATGACTCTACCACCTGTGGGTGAATATAACACTCAAGCAATGGCTTCCTCCATCTAATGCCTTTATGCTCATCTCAAACCTCATATAAGTTCAACATCTGTGAGTAGAATAACCAAACACAAGATCAAAGACATCCCTAAACATGCAAACAGAACAATCCAAATACTAACTTGAAAGGCCACTGTGATGACTACATTTTCATTAGTACCTAAATGGATCCACAAACACAAAGGATACATCTTTATGATATCCTTACATTCTACATAGGCATATAATATGTGATAATATACCATCAACAAATGCAAATCCTTATGCACATTCTCATCATCACATATTAATGTTGAAGACATCATCAATAAACTTTATTTGAGACTTTATTACAAGAAAAATCTAAATCAGAGTGATAATCATGCGATATCGAATAATAAACAAACCACATGAGATATTAAAACCACATGTACCTCTTTTATTTCAAATCCAAAGCATCAAATTTCACTTAAATTTGGCTTTAATAACCATTATTTGATTTTTCTAAAGTCAAACCTTATTTATTACTAATGTAATAAATTCATTAAAAAAACTCATTTTATAAATTCATGAGACCTGAAACTAACCTAAAATAACTCAAGGACAATTTAGTGAATTTTCAAATTTTGAGTTTTTTTATCTTATAGTGTGCTGACGTCAGCAAGTACAGTAAAGTTGGTGTTAGCAACATGTTTATAGTCCATTAGCATTACGTGTGGGTGGATGATGCGTGCAACGCATGCACCACACCAAAAACGCCTTTGAATGTGTCAAGCATGTGTAGCTCGTGCTGCCTTCACGCGCAAACTAGTGCATCTCCTTTGGCACATATGCCACACGTGCCCGACATGCAGTATGCTGCTCTTTCACCACCTATCTAGAACATGTGATACTAAACTGCCTCTGAGCAGTTGCTTGAGCTGTCAAACGTGATAATTTTGCTCTACCATCTTGTACAATCGCTAAAAATGGCATTTTTTGGTGACTTTCAGGGGATTTTTGGCCCTCGAATCTCATTTTCAACTCATTTTTTAATGTGAAACACATTCAACATGAATTTAAGCAACCATACACAATTAAAAATGTAAACATACACAATCTCCATTTTTGTTCACACAATCATATAACCTCTCTAATACCATGTGTAGTGTAAAATATGAGAAATACTTGTTTTTCTATCCATAACTTTGAACGAGTTTTTTGATATCGAAACTTTGGCATTTTCACAATGACCTTTACTAAAGTCGATCAACTGGATGTTGTTAACATCTTTGTGCAACTTTCTTAACACGTGAACCTCTTAATAGTCAAAGAATCCAAACGTTCACGTTTTCCTTAAGCATAAGCAAGATAACTTAACCTTATATATATAGCATCCATACCAGGTCTCCCCATCACAGGCTCAATACATGTCTGACTCACTGATTATGGTCCATTTTCTTCACTAGACTTTAACCTATTAACCCATATCCTTTATCAGGCTACTTTATTATCTATATCTCTATCAAATTTGATTCATTTAATCTTAAATTTATTGAAATCGTATAATCGTAATTAATTTTTACCTGACTTTAGGAAAATTACTAACATCTAAGATAAGCAATTATGAGAAAACTAAAGGCTAAAACGTTAATGAATGAATTGCCTGAATCATATAAAACTATATACATCCCTCCATTACTCCTAAAATTAGAGTTCTAGGTCAAGTAAAACAAACTATGAAGCTAATTTCAAGAAGTTAGAAAGCGTATATATAGCAGACAACCATTACAACTTCTTCTAAGCAAAATCGTGTATATAAGATTGGAAGCTTCTTGGGCTGGAGGATGAAAGTGAAGTAATTTTGTGTCTTTGTTGAAAAAGATTGAACAATCCAATTTATCTCACTCAAGGTAGTGTCCCAGTTGTTTTACCCAAACCATTTTATAGGTAGGTAATCATTATATTTGACATATGCCTGCTCTAAATGAAAATTTTAGAAACGTTAAAGAAATTACTAAGAACCTTAGCACTTAGATGCCAACCTCAATGCCTTATGGTCATTAGTGTACTAAACTAATTATCTTCATGAGAAAGAAATCATAAAATTATAAATAAGAGCTAGTTACTTGTCTCTAATTTGTTAATAGTTCTTGATTTTCTCGACCAGCAAGCATCTTGTTATGTGTGTGTGTGTGTGTGTTTGTGTGTGTGTGTGTGTGTGTGTGTATGTATGTATGTATGTATGTATGTATATGTATATATATATTTGAGCACGTACTCTTATTGATATTAACTATGTCATTGTAGAGTAGGTAGGTCTTGTTGGGCTTGGCCTCCCTTTTTGTATGGAGAACAGCTCAAAATTAAAAGCTCATTATATGTCTCACTTATTAAAGTGGAGCGGGGTTAGATTAGGGTAACAAAGTGGAGTGGTATCTAAGTTAGAACTGCAACTAATGAGAGAAGAGGAGAGGAAAAGTCAATTTCACATATTCATAGAGTAGTCAGATTGAAATTACGTTTGCGAATTTGTTAACCCGTTGGATCGAGCTGAAATTTGATCAGCAGGTTCAGAACATTTGATTCTTTATTTTCAACGATTAGATCGCCGATTTGTTGCCTAGTGTGAAAGCAATTCAGTTCACCCTGAGCCTCTGTTTTTGTTGTTTTTTATCTTCTTGATTCTCTTTTATAAGCTTTGTTGCTTTGGTTCTTGGTTAGATGTTATCACTAATTTGTGCACTTCATTGAGACTCAATTGTACTCCTATTTTGATCATAGTTGAGTTGTTTCTTTGGTCTGGACAACCCATAGTTTTTATCCTTACATTGAGGGGTTTTCCACATTAAAAGTATTGGTGTCTCTTGATTTATCTGCGTTATTTAATTACTACCATATATTTTTATTGTTTCTTATTGATTCTTGCAAGTTGAGGGCATTTAATTATACTACATATTATTATTGAGGTGCTTTTATCATCAAAGTGGTATCAAAACCAAGTTTTGGAGTTGTTTAAATTGCTTGAATGATGGAGATAAATACAAATTGGATGGTTTATTTAAATGGTACTAATTATCATTTATGGAAGGGCAAGATGAAGGATTTGTTATTTATGAAGAATATGCTTTAATAGGTGTATGGTTTTATTTGGCAATATTTTGAAGACAATGTATATAATCATATTGCTAATAAGACATATGTAAGAACTTTATAGGAGAAGAATGAGTCCCTGTATGCCTCTAAGTCAGGGAATAACAAATTGTATTTGCTCAATTGTCTAATGAATTTGAGATACAAGGATGGGACTTCTATTCAGATCACTTGAATGAACTTCAAGGGATCCTAAATCAACTGTCAGGAATGGGTATCAAGTTTGATGATGAGGTTTTGGGACTATGGCTTTTGAACACTCTACCTGAGTCTTCGAAGATGTGTCAAGTTTCAATTACAAATTTAGCCCCTAATCGTGTTGTCTGTTTGTAAATAGCAAAGAATGTTTCTCTTAATAAAGAGATGAGAAGGAAGGCATAAGGTTCTTCATCTCAATTTGAGATACTTACCACTGAAAATAGGGGAGAAGTCAGAAAAATGAATCGAAGGGTAGTAGAGACAAGAGTAAGAGTAAGTTCAAGTCCAGGTATAGGAATTTAAAGTGCCATTATTATCACAAAATAGGGCACATTAAAAAGCATTGTTTTCAGCGGAAAAAGAGAACAAGGGTAATAAGGGTAAGCAGAAGGAGAAGGGTCAAAATGATGATAATAATCATGTTACTACTACTACCAGTGATGATCTTGTTTTTCTTTATGATTATGACACAATTAATCTTATATCAAATGAGAGCATGTGGGTAGCAAACAGTGCTGCCACTTTACATATTACACTAAGGAAGGAGTTCTTTACATCTTACACACCAGGTAACTTTGAACATTAAAGAAGGGTAATGATGGCATATCTAAGGTGATTGGTATTGGTGACATTTGTCTACAAACCAACATAGGAGTGAGGCTATTGCTTAAAGGAGTCAAACATACTCTAGATGTTCACTTTAATTTAATATCTATTCAGGTTTTGATGATGAAGGTTATGATAACCATTTTGGTTATGGAAAATGGAAGCTCACTAAAGCCAATTTAGTTATGGCCGTAGGAAAGAAATATATAAACTGTATTAGACAAAAGCTTCAGTTGCTAGTTGCCTTAGATATTGAGGTATCAAATTTATGGCATCAACTTAGTCATACTAATAAAAAAGGGTTAAACTACTTAGTCAAAAAAGATGTGCTTCCAGGATTGAAGAGTGCAGAATTGGAGAAGTGCTCTCATTGCATGGCTGGTAAGCGAACTACAGTGTCATTTAAGAAACATCCTCCTTCAAAGAAGTCAGAGTTGCTTAAGTTAGTGCATTCTAACATTTATGGCCCATTGAAGGTAAAATCTTTTAGTAATGCTCTCTACTTTGTTACCTTTATTGATGACTGTTCCAGGAAACTTTGGGTCTATACTCTTAAGACAAAAGACCAAGTGCTAGAGAAATTCAAACAATTTCATGCTTTGGTTGAAAGGCAGTCAGACAAGAAGTTAAAATGCATTCATGTTGATAATAGCAGTGAGTACTACAAACCTTTTAATGCCTATGGCAGGCAATATGGTATCAGACATGAAAAGACTCCTCCTAAGATTCCTTAGCTTAATGGTTTAACAGATAGAATGAATTGGACATTGATTGAGAGGGTTAAGTGTGTCCTCTCTGAAGCAAAATTATCTAAAAATTTATGGGGTGAAGTATTGTACACATCAGTGCATGTTATTAATCTTAGTCCTGCAGTTGCTTTGAATAGTGAGGGGCCAGATAAAACTTGGTTTGGCAAGGATGCCAATTATTATCACTTATGAGTCTTTGGTTGCAAGGCATTTGTGCATGTTCCAAAGGATGAAAGATCCAAGTTAGATGCAAAGACAAGGCAGTGTATTTTTATTGGTTATGGTCAAGATGAATTTGGTTACAGATTGTATGATCTTGCTGAGAAGAAGTTTGTTAGAAGCTATTATGTGAAGTTTATAGAAGAACAAACTATTAATGACTTCAATAAGGTGAAGAAGACTGTATTTGCGAAAGATAATAATCTATTTGATGTTGATCCAATGTGGTTTCCTATTCACAATCTAGATGCTAACGAGGATAATGTTCGACATGATGTGTAACATAATTATGTTGATAATGAGCATTTTAGAGATGAGCTTGATACTACAACAAATGATGTTGAAGAACGACATAAATCACAAGATGAGAGCTTAAATGATCCCCCTAAACCACCACAAGTTTAACTCAGGAAATCTGATAGGCAAAGACAACAATCTAAAGGTACCCGACTAGTAAGTATGTAATCTTGACTGATGGGAGAGAACCTGAGTGTTTTGAAGAGGCCATAAAGAGTAAAGAAAAACAAAAGTGGTTGGATGCGGCAGGATGAAATGAATTCCTTGCATGATAATCACACATTTGATTTCGTAAAGTTGCCTGAGAGTAAAAAGGACCTGGAAAATAAGTGGATTTATAGGGTGAAGAATGAAAGTAATTCTACATCTCCGAGATATAAAGCTAGATTGGCGGTAAAAAGCTTTGGTCAAAGAAAGGTGTTGACTTTAATGAAATTTTTTCGCCAGTGGTGAAGATGTCATCTATTAGAATCATATTGAGTTTAGTCATTACTCTAGATTTAGAGGTAGAGCAGATGGATGTGAAGACTACTTTTTAACATAGTGATTTAAAGGAATAGATTTTTATGAAGCAACATAATGGCTTTCATGTTGCTTCTTTTAAAAAAATCTTCAAAAAAGGCTTTCATGTTGCAGGCAAAAAAGACTGTGTTTGTAGGCTAAGAAAGAGCTTATATGGTTTGAAGTACGCTCTGAGGTAATGGTATAAGAAGTTTGAGTCCGTTATGTGTGAGCAAGGCTACAAGAAGACTACTTCTAATCATTATGTCTTTGTTAAAAATTTCTCTGGTGATGATTTCATTATCTTGTTATTATAGATTGATGACATGCTTACTAGTGGAAAAAATGTTTCTAGGATTAACAAGTTAAAGAAGCAATTAGGTGAATCTTTTCCTATAAAAGGCATGGGATCTACTAAGTAGATTCTTGGTATAAGAATTTGCATAACAGAAAGTAGAAGAAGCTTTGGTTGTCTCAAGAACATTACATTGAAAAGGTGTTGCAGAGATTTCAAATGAAAAATGCTAAAGTGATACGTACTCCTCTTGCTACTCATTTTAAATTGAATGTTAAACAAAGTTCTTTAAATGAAACTAAGAAGTTAAGATATGGAAAGGGTTCCTTATGCGTCTGCAGTAGGTAGTTTGATGTAAGCAATGATGTACACAAGGCCAGATATAGAGTATATTGTTGGTACAGATAGTAGATTTCTATCAATCCCAGGTAGAGAGCATTGGAATGTTGTAAAATGGATTATGAGGTATCTTTGTGGCACTGTTTGTATGAGACCTGTTTTGGAGGTGATAAGCCTATGCTTGAGGGGTACATAAATTCAAATACAGTTGGAGATACTGATTCTAGAAAATTTACTTCAGGCTATTTAATTAAATTTGCAATTGGAGTTGTGGCTTGGCAATCTAGGTTATAGAAGTTTGTAGCTTTGTCTACAATAGAGCCAGAGTTTATTGCCATTACTAAAGCATGTAAGGAGTTGCTATAGGTTAAGAAATTCTTGCAAGAGCTTAGTTTTAGTTAAGAAAAATATATGTTCTTTTGTGACAGTCAAAGTGTTATAAATCTTGGTAAGTATCCAACTTTCCATTCAAGGTCTAAACATATTGATGTGGGTATTACTGGATACATGATGCTTTGGATGCTAAGCTATTAGAATTGGAAAAAATTCATACAGATGATAATGTTTCTGATATGATGACTAAAACAATACCAAGATGGAAGTTTGAAACATGTTGTGAGATCGCCAAGTTGGAGATCATCTCCACATAGTCGTGAGGGGGAGATATGTAGGGTTTGGGCTCCCTTGCTATGTAGATAAAGGTACAAAATTAAAAGCTCATTATGTGTCTCACTTAGTAAAGTGGAGAGGGGTCAGATTACGGTAACAGAGTGGACTGGTATTCAAGTTAGAACAACAACTAGTGAGAGAAGAGGAGAGGAAAAGTCAATTTTGCATGTTCACAGGGTAGTCAAATTAAAATCGTGTTTGCTAATTCGTTAACTGTTGGATCAAACTGAAGTTTGGTCAGTAGGTGTGGAACATCTAGTTCTTTATTTTCAACGTTCGGATTGTCGATTCGTTTCCTAGTGTGAAAGCAATTCAGTTCACTTTAAGCCTCTATTTTTGGTGTTTTTTCATCTTCCTGATTCTTTATTGTAAGCTTTGTTGCTTTGGTTCTTTATTGATTGTTAGCACTAATTTGTGCACTTGATTGAGACTCTGTTGTACTCCTATTTTGATTATAGTGGAGTTTTTTCTTTGGTTTGGAAGACCTGTGGTTTTTACCTTGCATTAAGGGGTTTTCCACATTAAAGTATTGGTGTCTCTTGATTTATTTGTGCTATTTAATTACTGCCATATATTTGATTGATTGTTTCTCATTGATTCTTGCAAGTTGAGGGCATTTAATTCTGCTGCCTATTATTGTTGAGGTGTTTTTCTCATCAAGTCTTCACTTCTGGTGGAGACAGTCTCTTCCCATCAAGCATGGAGAACCGAAGAGATATAGTAGCCTATTTAGGTTCATTTGGATGTTCATGCAAACTTTTCTATTTCTTGGTTATGCCAGTGCTAGTTGTATTCTCTTCCTCCTTTCCACTTTTGAATCCTTGTTAGTTTTAGTTCTTTCTTTTCTTTTAGCCAATAGTAAAAATTGATTGATCCTATATACTGTTTTCTTTTCTAAGGCATCTATTAATGAATAAAACCCTACATATCAAGAACACAAGAAGGAAAACGCAAAAACTGGATGATTTTATGTTATCTCAGAAAAGTTATAGCCTTTATGTGAATTGCATCCCAGTCAATTCCAGTTGAAATATAATATGAACCTTTTTATCTGGCTAAAATCACCTATTAACATAAATAAAGGAAAATAATATAAAATCATATTTATTTTGTTGTTTATCTTTGTTTAAGTTGTTAAATCAAACAAGCTCTTTTGACTTTTTAACAAATAATTGTAAGATTCGCTCAATTTTTTATAAAATTTGTTTAAAGAAATGTCAACAAAGTATTTTGTATTTTTTAATATGCAAAGCCTCTAAGGGCATCTCTGGTGCAAAAAATCCACTCCAACCAAGACACCAAAACACCAAATTTTTTGGTGCAATGAATAGTAATTGCACCAAAAGTATAAAAAGACAACTTTATCCCTTTACTTTTTAGCATTTTCCTTTTATGTCCTTATCTCAAATTGATTTATTTACATAATTTACTTTGTAATTAAAGTTAACATATTTATTACTTTACACAAAATATATCATTACAAAGATCTCATTGAGACATTTAAAACGAGACTAATATTGAATATAATATTAAATTTATTTATAATTCTTATTTATAAGTGTTATAAATTCATAATATTAAATTTATTGTAAAAATTTGGTGCAATGGTTGGAGATGCACTAATGTCTTTATTTTCTAGTTTTTTCATCACCTCGATGTGGAAAGAGTGCTGAAGGATGGACCATGGAATTATCAACAACTTCCACTACTGCTACATCGATTACAACCTAATGAGAACCCCCGCCAAGTTGAGTTGGTAAGATTAGAGTTATGGGTTCAAATTCACAATATTCCAAACGGTTTTATGTCTGAACGACTCGCGGTGGATGCTGGCAATTATATTGGAGAATACTTGGAATCTGACCCAAGGAATTTTTTGACAATATGGCGAGACTTTATGAAAATTCGGGTGACAATTGATATTTGGAAAACCTCTCAAACGGAAACTTTTTGTGAAGAAATCACAAGGGGAGAAAATTTGTTTGGATTTCAAATATGAAAGGTTGAATACCTTCTGTTACTTCTGCGGCATTGTTGGCCACACGAATCGTTTTTTCCATCTTTTGTATGCCCACCCACGAATCCTTAAGAGAAATTTGATTATGGCCCATGGTTGAAAGCGAAATCTAAGAGAGTTAACCAGGTTGTCGCTAGATGGCTGAGGTCGGAAACTGATCTTCCGTCGGACTCCACCGCCCATCCCACAAATGATCAGGCGCAATCTGACCCCATTCCTGGGAGCTCTCAGGACAGTGGAAAGTCAAACAGTAGCGCTGACAATCAGGGACTGCGCATCCCATCTGTCAATCAGACCAGTAGGGAACCACAGCGTCAGGAGGCGCAGCTTCAGGCAGTACCTGCACTACCGCCAACTCCCGCTAACATTGCATCCTTTCCATCTCCAGCAGCCGACACAATAGTGCTTTTTGATTCTAAACGCAGACGTATCCAGGAAGAAACAACGCTTGCCAATGGTGACATGGCAGAAGAATATATCCCGAGTACATTTGAGTCTGGGCCAAAAAACTTGAAATCGGTGGGCTTTGTTTCTGAAGCCCACCGCCATACATGAGTACTTTATAGGTGAGTGACCTAGATGGTTCTTTCAATTATTATATGTTTATTGTGGTGAATAATGGTGGGTTTTTGCGATT
>JAOTAZ010000219.1:6298730-6309744 GCA_025629785.1 Erythroxylum oxycarpum
AGTAGTGGTCTCTTATCATAGGCTACATACCGGAATGACCTACGGGCGTCCCGGTGGGTACTCTATGGTAAGGGGGCGCTACACTCCTGAGCTTAGCATCATCAACTTTGAACCTGGACAACACCTTCTCAATGTATTGCTCCTATGATAGATTTAGAATTCCAGCAGATCGGTCTCGGGAAATCCTCATCCCTAGAATCTGCTTTGCTACACCCAAATCTTTCATCTCAAACTCTAATGACAGTCTCCCTTTAAGATTCTTTATCTCCTCTATACTTGAACCTGCAATTAACATATCATCCACATACAAAAGTAAAATAACAAAGGAGTCAGTAAAATTCTTGACGTAACAACATTGATCCTTTTCACTCTTGTGAAAACCGTTTCTGAACATGAAAGAGTCAAACTTCTTATACAATTTTCTTGGAGCCTGCTTGAATCCATACAAGCTCCTTTTGAGCTTACATACCATGTGTTCCTTACCAAGGACCTCATATCCATCAGGTTGCTACATGTAGATTTCTTCCTCCAAATCTCCATGTAAAAATGTAGTTTTTACATCCATCTGCTCAAGGTGCAAGTCCTCTGCTGCAACAATACTCAACAAAATTCTGATTGTAGTTAGCTTCACAACATGAGAGAATATTTCAATGTAGTCAATACTTTTCTTTTGTTAATATCCCTTAACCACCAATTGAGCCTTGAACCTAACTGTACCATCATTTTCATTCTTGATCCTGTACACCCATTTGTTCAACAGAGCTTTCTTCCCTGCAGGTAATTCAGTTAACTCCCAAGTATCATTCTTCTCAAGTGGCTATATCTCATCATCCATGGCTTGCTCCCACTTGATTGAATCGTTCACTTGCAAGGCCTCATCAAAGGATTCTAGTTCCCCTCCATCAGTTAACAACAAATAATTCAAGGATGGTGAATATCTTTCTGGTGACCTGGTAACTCTGGTAGATCTCCTCAACACTAGCTTAGGTGTGACTAGCTACTGTTCTGGTTTTGCAACAATATTTTCTGGATTTTCCTATGGTTTTGCTACAACATCACAAGGTGAAATTTCCTGCAACTCAACCTCAGCTCCCACTTCCTCTGCATCTTCAGATCGCACCCCAAACTTGTCCTTACACAGGACATTCTCATCAAATGTCACATCATAGTGTCTCAAGATCTTCCTATTCTTGTCATCCCAAAATTTGTATCCAAACTGGTCTAAACCATACCCAATGAAATAGTACTTCAAAGCCTTTGCATCAAGCTTGTCTCTCTTCTCTGGATCAATATGAACATGGGCAGCACACCCAAAAGTCCGCAGGTGAGGAAACTTGACCTCCTCACCTGACCAAACCTATTCTGACATCTTGAAACCCAAAGGAACTGAAGGTCCTCTATTTATCAGGTATGTTTTTGTGCTCACTGCATCTACCCAAAACGTTTTTGGCAGCCCAGTATGTAGTCTCATGCTTCTTGCTCGCTCATTAAATGTTTTGTTCGTCCTTTCAGCAATCCTATTCTGTCTTGCCTTGCCAGGAACAGTCCTGGTGCACCTGATTCCCTCATCAGCATAAAACTTCTTGAATTCTGTAGAATCCTACTCTTCACCATTATCAGACCTTAGTCATTTGATCTTCAACCCTGTTTGATTTTCAACTTCAGCCTTCCACCTTTTAAAAATAACAAACACATCTGACTCATGTTTTAGAAAGTAAACCCATACCTTCCTGCTGAAGTCATCAATGAAGGTAACGTGGTATCTCGAACCACCAAGAGAGGAGACTGGAGATGGCCCCACACATTTGTGTATCCTAGTTCTAACCGTTTTGCCTTTGATTCTCTGCTAACCTTTGTGAAACTGACAAATTTCTTCTTTTCCAAAACACAACTCTCACAAAAACCCACATTAATAGATTTCAAACCTTTCATATACCCCTTTGAAACTAGCATCTTCATCCCCTTTTAACTTATGTGTCCTAGTCTGTTTTGCCACAGACTCGAGCTCGATATACTATCAACTACAACAACCATTTTTGAACACCCTGTGGTAGGGTATAAAGTCCCAGATTTTGTGCCCCGTGCTATCACTATAGCTCCCTTCACAATTTTCCGGGAACTCTCCCTGAACACTACCCTGTAACCCGTGTTGTCCAACTGACTAATAGAAATCAGATTCTTCTTCAAGTCAGGAATATATCTGATATCCTGTAGCATCCATTTACTCCAACCTGAGGTCTGGATACACACATCCCCCTTTCCAACAATCTCCAAGGCTTTATTATCAGCAAGATACACCTTCCCAAAATGTCTAGACTTAAAATTATGGAATAAATCTATGCTCGGAGAAGAGTGAAATGATGCACCGGAATCAAGTATCCAGGAGTCAACCGGACTGTCCACACTAAGAATTAAGGCGTCACCAATGTCTTCTGCAGAATATACAGAATCATCATCTTCATGGGGCTTATTGTTTTTCTGGCCTTTCTTCTTCTCAAGTTTAGGGTAGTCCTTCTTGAAGTGTACTTTTTCACCACAGTCCCAACAAGAGACCTCGTTTCTGCCTTGAGATTTTCCCCGCTCTTTTGATTTCGATCAACCATGTTTATTATGACTTCCCTTCGACTTTCCCCTACCCCTTCCCTTGACACTGGGTTCGTTACCAAACAAATCCTCGATTTCCCTTTTGCGAATGCTCTCACGTGATACAACATCTCGGACTTCATCAAACTTTAGCTTCTCAGGCCCATGCGAACTGCTAATTGCGAAAACAACAGTATCCTACGACTCGAGTAAAGAGGACATCAGAATTAGGGCTCCAATCTCATCATCAAAATTAATATCAACAGAGCTTAATTAACTGATAATCATATTAAATTCGTTAATATGATCTGCGACAGATCCACTTTCAGACATCTCTAGATTAAACAAACGACGCATCAGATATACCTTATTAATGGCCGACATTTTTTCATACATGTTTGCCAGAGCCTTCAGTACTCCTGCAGTCGTTGTCTCCTTAACGATGATGAAGGCAACTTTTCTCGCCAACGACAAATGAATCAACCTTAGCGCCTACCGATCTTTTAGTTCCCAAACCTCCTGTTTCGTGGTTTTTGGTTTCTTCCTTAACAAGGGTTTGTGGATTCTCTGATATAGATAATCTTCCATCTACATCTTCCATAAACCAAATCGGTTCTAGTGAATTTCTCAATTTGAACCTTCGCACTTTCCATCTTTTTAGATTGTTGTGATACGAACCAAGCTCAAATACCAGTTGTTATAAACGATCAATCACAATAATCAAAGAACAAGTGCGGAAATAACAAACACACACAGATTTACCTAGTTCACTAATATTATTTGGCTATGTCCACTGGTGGCTAAGATTTTATTTCACTGTGAATGCTTTCAACATAGGTACACTAGGAGAATAGAACGTATTTATATGCCCAGGAGAATACAAAAGACATAACTGCCCTATAAGAAGTTGGATCTGTGATTGTGGGCCTGGTTTAGAGTCTAAGTATATTATTAGGCTCCATATCTCAACAATCTACGATTTCCCCCGTGTTAATATCCTTATCGAAGAAGCCAATTTCTTGCCTCAACATTGTCTTCAAGTATAAACGCCTTATCTTACAACCTGTCTCTCTCCAGTGACCATCCAACAAGCCACCTCTAATAAATAAAGCAATATCAGAATAAGGAACAACAGCTCTTGAAGTAATGAGTTGATAATACAATTTACTTACGAAGAAATGTTGCAACACTAGCTCCGAGAGCCAAGTAAACAAACCTTAAGCACACCTGCGATGCAAAGAAGATTAGTATAGTCCATTATTAAGTTGTGGAGCAAGCACCAAGAAGTTGATGTACGATTTCAGGGATAGAAGTTATTGAATATTGATCAAACTAAGAGGGATTTAGGATTTAGTAGCGAAATATCGTGGAAACTTGATGAACCAAATAATTGTCGTCTGCATTATCACCTAAAGCATTTACGACATCTCCAAATATTAGGGTCATGAGGGGAATGCAAAGTCCATTTCTAGCTACACCAATTGTGCCTAAAATCATTAACATGTAATCTGTAGCATCGACAAAGGTGAAAAGCTGGTAATATGCCACTTTGTTCTTGCTAGACTCTTGTTTCTTGTCAATATTATCTGTAGCCTTCTGTAGGTCAAGATTTTGAGAATGGTTGGCTGATTCTTGACAGCCAGTTTCCTTAACTATCATGTTCCCTGCAACTTGGTCTTGGATGAATTGATATTGTTCATTCACTGGGGACTAGAAATAGTAAGAATAATGAGTAACAACAAGTTAAAACCACTCATCAAGACAAGTATAAGTTGTCGTCATGCATTTTACTTAGCTAACTATGCAAGTATTAGCCATAGGCAGTGATTTGTGAGAATGAGCACTTACGCAGGCAGGATCATAGACTAGTATTCTTCTTAACTCAACTGCAGAGAGTGTATGCAATACAAGTGAATAATTTTGCATTTTATAAGACAAATATAAGTTGTTTTCATGCATTTTATTATTTAGGAAATGGCTATAATATATATAGAGAGAGTTAACTACTGCCAATTTGTTTTGTTTTCAAAAGGGTCAGGGGGATTGCATGATATTGGTGATGTAACCGACATCCTACCATTCCAACAAATAATGACTTCTGGGGATTTTACCTAACGACTTGCATTGATGCTGCTATATAATGTATAATAAGAAAATTTCTCTCAAGATGTTGGAGTCACTACAACAAAAATGACATATGGTAACAGGTGATAAGTGCTATTAAATATGAATGGTAACACTATTGAGTATGCTATGACAGCCTATGTTACTAAAGATATGATGCTTTAGTAACAGTTTTGACATGTTATTATTGAGTTTAATATAACATTTATTGATAGCTATATATGCGTTTATATTACATTTTATAAATGCTATAAATTAGTTATTTGTAACATTTTTAAAATGTTATCCATTAACTTTTTTTAATATCCCTAAATTGTTATAGATATGTATTTTGTAACTGTTTTAAAATGTTAAAAGTGATTATCATAACATTGTTTAAATGTCATTATTGAGTTTATTACAGTATTTATTAATAGCTATAAATGATTTTATGTTATATTTTGTAAATATTATTAATTAACTATTTATAACATTTTTCAACTGTTACAAATTAGTTTTCCACAATATTATTAAAGGGTTATAAACAAGAATTTTGTAACATTTTAAAAATATTAAAGATAAGTTTTCCATGACATTAATAGAACTTTGTTGTTGAGTTTATTATAGCATTTATTAATAACTACAAATGATTTTATAATATATTTTATAAATGTTATTAATTAACTATTTGTAACATTTTTGCAACATCATTAACATGTAATAGATATGAATTTTGTAACATTTTAAAAATGTTATAGATAAGTTTTCCATGACATTAATAGAATGTTGTTATTGAGTTTATTATATCATTTATTGATAGCTATGAGTTTCGTAACATTTCTAAAATGCTCTAGATTATTGTTTAATAACAATATTAAAAAATATGTTATTATTGAATTTATGATAACATTTGTTGATGCTATTATAATAGTGTTACTAATATATCTTGTGTAACTTATATAAATAATGGTACACTAATGCGGAAACAAATTTATAACTATAAAATTAACTTTTCAAAAACTTATTTTGTTGTTCATCAAAGATAAGAAAATCATAGATAATGAACACATAGACACTGATAACAGAAAGCAATAATATATGTCTCTAAATCGTTATTCCAAAATAGTTCCTAAATTATTGAAACAAAACCTGACTACCATATCATCTTCAAATTTCATGTGCTATCTTCCCATGAATAATACTCTTGACTTCCAGAATCTACAACCATTGAAACAAAAATCATCAGTATATTTTTAAAATATAGTAGAATGATATAACATATGTTACAAACATAAGAAGAGTTTAAAACGGGAACATTTAAATAATTAATGCAAGATATTGGCATAATACCAATAAAAGTAAATACTAAATCTTATTTAAAAAATCATGAGAAAACAGAGAAAATAGTTAATTACCTAAAAGTTAGTTTGAGGAAACTATGACAACTTTGTCAGAAGGTCAAGTAACTGTACTACCTACAACATCTTCAACATAAATCATTTCTAATTTTGGCCTCCACAAAAAAGCAGTAGGTACCTTAGTTATATCTATGCAAACTCTCATAACATCAGGGCCAATAGGAACATAATGAACAAGTGTACCTAGATCATTTGAAGAAACACGTCCTTCGACTACTAGTTCATTAAACTCTCTCCAATCAAACAACTTGCATTTACTTTTGTACATAATTGTTTTTGCAATTTACAACACCAAATGGATGCGTCAATTTTGAGAAACAAAAGTAATGACTAAGGGAAAATACACACACGCATGCACACACATAGCCAAGTGTAACTTTTTCCAGAACTTCACAGTATGCCTTAAGAATCTTGTTTGCAGGAAAAAAAGACATTAAAAATAATTATCTTTATGTCTTTAACACTTATGAAGAACACAGAGCAATTACTTCTGGTCCAATCCGTATTAAAACACGCAGGGGAAGGAGTGGACGGCGCAATCAGAAGTTAAAATCTCTTAAAACTTAATACAAGAAGTGGCGGCACATCGCCTTTTAAGCTATTTGATGAAACATTTAACAAAAATTATCCAACAAAACTGGAAAAAATTTAAAGAGGGGAATTTGCAATAAAAAATTGGTGCTTGACCGTGCTTCAAGTACAACATTTAATGTAGAACCTTTTGTAGTTCTAGGCAATTGTCATTGTTTGATTTGTTCACGTAATATAGACTCAAAGATCATGTTTCTTTTGGCCTTTCCAGAATATGGGGCTCTTTGAAGTAGGATTCCACACAAATCTAGGAATCATGAAGACTTGTAGATTTGTAGAGAGATTTTAATCCATAATCATTGAGACAGTTCCTTGAAATGTTTATTCTTGAAATGTTTATTTTTCGACAAAGAATAAACATATCAAGGAACTGTTTAAATGCCAAAAGAACGCACCTTTTCCGGATTTGATCAACTACAACAAAGACATTTCGGCACCAAAAATTAAAAAAAAAAGTAAAAAGAGTTGAAGGGAAATAAATAAAGCTTGGAGACTAGCTGGTGTTTGCACTCTGAAGATCTTGAAACAAGTCCTTCCCGTATGAGAGGTGTGCAATATATAACTAAGCATTTGAATTCATGTAAAGAACAAAAGAAGATGAAATAGATGACAGACGAGAGACAAGCAAAACACTTCAAGTAAAAGAAAGATGCAAGAGAGACCCCAACAATCCCCATATGGGACTCTCGACACCAGCAATTTTTGTTCATCCTGTTTAGCTGAAAGAATCCTTCACACAGACCATTAAGATATAAGCCAGAATAAATTCAACAACAGACATTGTTGAAGTTCGTGGATTTTATTTCAATTTCCATTCTTTGATCCCACAGAACAGGCAAAAAAAAAAAAGGAAGAAAGAGATAGACCAATTTCAAGCATTCCCTTGCGTAAAACAAAACCAATAAAAACAGATTAAGAACGCAGTTTGCAGAAATTTAAACAAAAAGGGCTTAGAGAGTTGCTGTCTATGCTCAGATAGCCCTTCTCATACAAGAGGTGCGTTTAATGCAAAAGCAGATTGAAGATGTACTTGGCTGTACTTCCGTAGACAAAATTTATGTTCCACTGATTCTTGATTAAAAACTGCTATTCACTCGTCATAAATAAGTAAACAGTAAATACTATGATTGAAAATGATGATGTGCTATCGGTTCTTGACTAAGTATTTATATAATGGTGTAAATTTTGCAGATACATCTCAATGTAAGCTATCAATTGAGACTACATATGTACGCAAACGTTAGAAATAAACTCTCAAGTTTCCTTCACAAACGGATTACGTGGATTTATTTCCAACAATCATCTCCAAAACACATAAATATTTGATTAGTTAAATTGCAAATACAAAAGACCATCCCGTCATCTTCAGCAAGAATTCATAAATTCCGAGTAAAGCATACATACACATTATTGTACAGCAGAACCTTGACAAGCTTATATTAAGCACTCTACAAAGGTGGAATTTGGGAAGAAAAGGAAGCATAGCTAGAATTCAATATTCGTTCATTTGATGCATAATCTAATCTAAAGAAATATCATTTTGCATAATCATCAAATAGGACTTTCTGGTTTCTCTAAGCACAACTGTATAGATGAATAGAAGAACAGATCAGAACAGTGATGTTCAACAGTAATTATATGAAAAACTAAAAATCAAAGGAGGAAAGAACAAACCTTGATTCAGAAGACGGCTGCATACGGGAAGGATTTGTACGAAAGGTGCAAGCTTTTGACGTTCTTCTAACAGCTCTGTCAAATACTGACCACTGAAAACAGAAACGCAGGCAAGGATCGAAACCCAAAATTTACATGAATGAATTCTATATCCTTTAAAAGTAAAGCAAGATTCAGAGTCGTGTTTTACATACCTATCAACCTCAGGGGTTGCTCTTATATGTGAAGATGGAGCTCTTGCTGGTGAATAATTATGTGAGTATAACCCTGACATAGTTATAAATATGTTGTAAAAATTCTATGGTATACAGAAGGAAGCGAGATGATGGTGATTGTGAAAGAGCAAAGTCAAACACAGAGAGAAATGATAAAGAGCACCGGAAAGGAAATCAGGAAGAGGGTGACAAAGGTGAAGAAGAGAGAAACCGCAAAAAGGAAAAAAAAAAAAGAAAGTAATAAATGGAGAGAGTGGGACTTTGTGATGAAGAGAGGGTTGGGGGTTTTAATATACAGCACACGCTGATGCGAGGTTTTAATGTTTGCTTTGTTGGCCACTCTGTGTCATGAAAAGTTTTCACACTGTGTATCAAATACGATCCATCATGTCCATACATATTTATATATGCATACACACAGCCACCTATATACGTGACTGACAGAGAGACACATGACCAAGAGTAATTGTTCAAGTAGAAAATGGAAAACATGGAAATCAAGAAAAGGAACTGGCAAGTTTGGGCTGTAAAACTTGTAAATGAGAACTGACAGTGATTGGGAAGAGAATGATTGAAAACCATCTATCCCTCCATCTCATTGTTAGGAGAGTTGAAGAACATAGGATAGCAAAACACATGTGATGTGTACCGGAGATGCTCACTCACTTCAACCGTGGTAGCTATTTATATTTCAGTTGGTGATACGGATACAGTAATCTGGCATTTAAAAAAGAAAAAGAGTCAGCCACTACGTCACGCTCTGTTTCAGATTCTCGTTTATGCACTTACCACTTTCTGTCCGTATCCTTTCTGTAAAAAGGTAACAAACCGAATTCTCGTCAGTAAGGTAATTGTGGAAGACCTGACCCAGACCTACCCTCTACATACTCTATATGATTGCTTGCTATAGTGAACCTACAGCGGAAAGGAAAACAAAATTGCGGTAACACAGTCAAATCTTGTTATTAATTAGTCAGAATATATACATGCGACATAATAAAAATGTTCAATATTTAGAGGTTTAGATTTGGACAAAAGTCCCAACTAACAACTGTTATCTGTCGTTGGATGGCTGGATTCTATGTCCTGCCTGTCCCCTTCTGCCTTTTCCTTTGTACTCTTTCTACACTCATATGTGGTCCGCAATTAAACATCTCTGGTATTGGTATACACTTGTAGTTGATATATTTTATGTAGGTATTGGGTTTAGTATGATGAGGTGGTTGTTGATGCTGTTTTAAGACATATGCGGCCGCTATCTAAGCTGTCATTTAGCTAGGAGTAGACCGAAACATAACACAAGTCGACGGTTTTAGTGAGCAAGTCAGGTGGCCAGCTGACACACACGGCTGCTTTCATTCCGTGTAAATTAAATCACCAAACAAATATGCACTTCGTTTTAATTTATAGTTGGACGTTGGTTAATACCAATTTACATTGCACTTCATTTGTTGTGTTCGTTGGACCTGAACAATAAACCTAGTCCTCCATTAGATACTATTTCTGACATACAACTGTCACCACCATCATTTATGAGCTCTTTCCATTTGATTAATTCAGGTTTCCTTAATTAGTGCGATACATTCAATGATTAGGCAATGAACTAAATGGAAATCATCAACACAACACTTTTTAAGTTTTAATTTATAATGTTGTCTTTTGTCAGTACTTGCTTGCTATTTTTAAGAGGAGCATTGGATTCCCACGACAGTGAGAGAAAAGTTTGGACCAGACGAAAACTGTGTAGGATCATAATAAAAGTCTACGACAACAGTTTCCAGAGGCCAGATTTTCCTTCCTTCTTCTATTTATTGATTTAGATATGTGCCTGTTTTCATTTTGGCATGTGGATTACAAGAATCTCTGAATACAAATTTTCTTTTATTTAAATACTTAACCTGTTAATTATAATATCACTTTTAAATAAATTAATAATTAAGTAAAACTGTGTATTTTCGAACTCCACCAACCAAACCGAAAGCCTTGAGACTTATAATTAGAGAATAGAGATTAAAAGCTTTTAGTTGGAGTTGGACCACCTCCAAAAAGAGTAGGCATCTTATTTTTGTTGTAAGAAATAGTTGACCTCATGCGTACCTCTTGTTGCGTTTGGTTAGCGTCTCTGGTAGTTGAAGACGGAACGGGACGAGACGGAACAAGACGGAATGGAACAGAAACTAAGGACAGAGAGCTGTTTGGTTTATGGTAGACAGAACAGAGAATCTTGTCTCCATCTCCAGGTTAGATGTGTTTGGTTGTAGGGGACAGAGACAGAAAATAATGCAAATGACGAATATACCCCTAGTCTTTAATATGATTAGGAAGATGTAATTCTATGATATTTTTATTATGAATGGTTTGTAATTTAATAGTTTGTATTATTATTATCATTATGTCTAATTAATAATATTATTATTATATAATTTGTAT
>JAOTAZ010000219.1:6342497-6356759 GCA_025629785.1 Erythroxylum oxycarpum
AATTATACATCAATCATAAGATTATCAAATAAAATTAAATGTAGGGAAAATTTAAAAAATCAGTAAATTTTTTGGCTGAAAAACAAAATCCGTGGATAAAATGTAGTGAATTTATCGATGGACGACCAAAACCTATCTGTAAAATGCAGTGAATTTACCGACGAACATCTAAGATCCATTGGTAAAGTTAGTTGTGAGTTTACCGACGGATTTGAGAAATCTGTTGGTAAGGTTACCAAAGAAGGAGTCTTGTTTGTCGCTACATTTACTGATCGAAACAAACATTCTATCACTAAATTTATCGGCAGCACCAAAATTACCGTCGCTAAATATAGCGACGGAAAAGAAAATATCCCGTTGGTAATTTGGCAACGGAAAATTTGTACTTTGTCGCTAATTATTAAATACGATCGTTTCTCTGACGACTCATTCCATCGCTAACTTAGCTTAGCAACGAAAAACCTTCTCATTCATTTTGCTTGTAATGCTTAGATTAGTTTGACATGTTCTTCAAACTTATTTATTTGTCTTTTATTTTTACATTGATAAAAATATTAATTATTAAGGCCACAAAGACTTGTTTGTTTCATATGAAAAAAAATATTTTATTTGATGATTTTTACAGCCATTATCCTGTATTTGAAATTTACTCTCCAGTAATCTTTCTCCTAAATGGGAAAAAAGATTCATAAAAATTTCTTATCAGTTCATCATTGAAGTAATATACCGTTAATCATAACACGTCATGAAAATAACATAATATCGACCATATAATTCCATTAACAGATCGAACTAGTAAAGATAAAGCTTGTAAGCCTCATCTAATGTCCCATTAAGTCCGTAAACCCAATGATTACTTGTATAGTTTTTATTCCATACCATCCTACACAAACCGTGAAATAAGAATCAAATCAGGACTACATACATTGCGCTCATATATTCCATGCATATCATATTAAGATTTGTTATTGTGTTCTTTTTGTTTTTTTTTCCTCCTACATAGAGTTGATTGATTATTTGTTAGGAAAAGACGACAAATACGAAAAGCGGTGGTGGAAAAGAAAATTAGGGCGACATGAGTTTTGATTTGTTCGGTAAAAAGGAGCTAATGGCGGTGGCCACCTTTTCCTAGACAAACAAACATGCGGCGATGACCGAATAAAAGTCCATTTATTTGGCTACATTGTACATACATCTAATTTGAAGAAGGAATCTGATAACAAATTGCAGCATTTTGAAACAGGTTGTTGGCATATTCATGCACAAGCAGACATTAAATCACATGGTATCTTCACTTTTAGAATCACTAAGTTTTCTTGTTCTTCACATTCATCGTCACGATGATGGGGGGCATTCATAAACCATCTATGGCAAGACAGATATTATGCATTGCAAAAATAGACGATATAATAACAATAATAACATTTAGCAGGAGTCTCTCTAAACGTCAATAACACGTAACCTTATTCTTATCTAATAGAAAGATTATTTTTCATAATGAAATAGATAACATAATTTGTGCCCTGATTTTCGTTCAAGGCCATCCTTTAAACTAAATTAAAGAAAGTCTTAAATAATAATAAGTTGCATATTAAAACTTTTGATTATATTGGGTGTCTCAATTGCAGTCTATCCTATATTGATTTTATATGGACTGTACTCCTTATCTTATTTCGAACGATAATTCATAATATGTTTATAATATGTTTATATTTGACCTTTTTTTATGATATAATTATATAACTAATATAAAATTATGAATCAAAATAAATAAATTAGATGGTATTCCAATTAGCCCAATTTAATGATTAAAATCAAAATAAATCAATTACATTGGTATTGTTGGATTAAATTTTAGATTGGTTAATTTATAGTAACAAGAATTAAGCCATCTTGCATCAGACCTTGGGATGGGAACCTAAGAGCTAATTTTTGCTCTTTTTTGTTTGCATGATTGATATCATCCAACTTTTTTCCATCATGTCAAATTTTTAATGTACCCCTCATTGTTTTTTCTTGAAAATTAAAGATTTGAAAGAAAAAAAATCTAAAATTTTTAAAATTAATTAATCAAAATTGGTAATTTAGTATCGTGCATAAATTTGACTTCATTATTACTAATCGGATATTTTGTTATTTATTATGGACAGGATAATAATTATCGGTTCGGACCAGATACCAACTCGATGTCTATATTTTTCTACGATTCCAACTCCTAATATCTGGAAGCATCGGACGGAAGAGTTGCTTTAAAGGCTTATTAAATGTAAGACTGACAGATATTTGCTTGCAAGTTTCTGCTGGATTAGAAAGAGACCTAGAGAGCTAACATGAACTACTGTAGAGAATAGAGAAAGAGATGGGCAGCGCTTTTGACGGTAAAAAGATAACCCCACCACCCGTTACTGTACCTGTTGTTTAAGAGATATATATAAATGTATATGTGGTATAAAACACGTCAGACCCTGTTTAGAGCAAGAAACAACTTCTGTTCAAATCTAATATATAATAATTACACATTCCCTGCTTTAAGGTTAATGCTTACAGCATCTCCTGAAAAATCTCTCACTTTCTGTGATAAAGAAACTACTCATACTGAGAAAGAGAGGTAAAAGGGAAAGAAATAGGAAGAGGGAGGGAAAACATACACCCCATTTTCTCTCCTCTTTTTTCTTTTCTTATAATTTACGAATTGATGAAGAGAGCTTTACCAGATTTGTATAAATCTTCAATCGCTTTCTCCACTCTAACTCTCATGAGGACAGTGACATTTTCTCTTCTTCTGCTCTGTGCCCTCTGCCCTCTCCTTTGCCCTCTTCTCGTCCTTGATTTTTGCTCTCTTTTTTTCGCTCTTCTTTTTGTGATATACTACTACAGACGTATTATATATAGCCTGAAACATATCCTTCCTAGTAATAACATCTTTCTGTATAATACTATCAATAGTGATGTACTTTTACATCACTAACAACGGTGCAACTGATGATGGTTTTCGTTAAATCCATGGATGGATTCTTTTTTGTCAAGTTCTTGGCGACCTGGCAACACAAAGAGGTACCATTACTCACTGAAAGCTGATTTGGTTTCCATAGATAATCGCCCTCATCAATAATACTATTAAGCAGTTTGGTAAGTGAGCTAAACCTAATCGTTATGTTTACTTTTCTCACCTGCTCATTCCCCGTAGTATACGCTCGTAAACCTTTATATTAGATAGCGGCCACATATCCAAAAACTTGGCTCTCTTTTTGATGTTTAACCATAATCCTTGGTTGATCTTGTGTATTAGGTTTAATAAAAGCAGAAACCTGACGACACATCCTAGATTTGTATTACATATGTGAAGACGAAATTAGGTAGATCTGTAAATGTGGTTTCAGAGATCATGATATCGTTTCAATTAGATTTGAAGTACAGTCATGTTTTTGTGTGTGTTTTTGAGTAATATGGGCCCCATGAGGACTTCTGGGTTTCTTTCGTTTTGGCAATCCAATTGTCCTTAGTGTCTTCGTTGCCATTTCTTTTTCCTTCCTTGAGTGGTAAAAAGCTTATCGCTTAGGGTTAGGGTTCCTGCAACATTATTTTCGGCTATGGTGAATTCAACAGCCCAGTAATCTGAATCAGCACAATTTTCGGCTACTTGAGTCGATTATGTAATTCTTACCAATACATGAAAGCAGGTTCATGGTATACAACAGTTTTGTAAGTGCAAACAATTGCAGGGCCGTGAAATTTTGTGAAAACTATTACTAGGCTTCTATTACCCTTGTTTCTTCTGCTCTTTTGCCCTTCTGTGTCCCTTTGGTCGCAGTTTGACTGCAACTAGAGGACATAATCTAATTATACTCTCTTGTTATCAGCTCTCCACCTCAGTAGATGTCCTCTGTAGAAACTTAAAGTTCTGTGTCTCGCAATTGATAGTGAATGTTGGAATCATAATGTAAACATCAGATTATATCTAGTGCCTAGCAACATCACAGAGACTCGTCAATGGAAAAGACGAGACCTTCATGAATGTAGCGAGAATAAGAAAGACCGGGCATGTAGCCTTGTAATAATTGGGGTTGAAACTGTTTGCTTTCCCCGGCTGCTTGATGAATTTGAATGATCATAAGAGTATCCAATTTGTATTAAGACTGTTCAAGGTCTTCAACTCCCTCAAGATGTCTGGAACGTTGAATTTTTTATGTATGCATGGTTGGTGATCACTTGCGTTGTTTGAATTTTAA
The DNA here is from genome assembly GCA_025629785.1 of Erythroxylum oxycarpum. Classification (NCBI taxonomy): domain Eukaryota; kingdom Viridiplantae; phylum Streptophyta; class Magnoliopsida; order Malpighiales; family Erythroxylaceae; genus Erythroxylum; species Erythroxylum oxycarpum. The sequence continues at coordinate 6,346,727 of JAOTAZ010000219.1, forward strand.
TGTTGTTATAGACATGTCCGTGAGATATAAAATGGCTCAAGGGAGCTTCCTCCAGTCCACTCATGGATCGGAGAAGGATTTGAATTAGCTGCCGACTCATTCATTCAAACACAGTAGGCATGGAAATTCAATTAGTTTGCTATTGTGAATGTGTGAATGATGCGGGAGATAAAATTGCATCCTTCTCTTCTCTGTGCTTGGACTGAAGGGAGCTCCCTTTTGACTTAATTCATCATCTATTGGTGGAATAAAATTGATCTTTCTTAAATTTCTTCCCTTGTCAAGCGAACTGATTTAGGTATTGCTTCTTACGTTTTGTAAAATGGTCGTTATATTAGCTTGGAACGTATAATGATCCGTAACTTTGCAGAATTCTTACTTGTGTCATATAATGTTGTTACCTTAACCTCTAGCATTCATTTCATTTCTATGCTTTCACTTGTTGGCTGGATAACAAAATGGTAATACTTTCATTTAAACTTCTTTCATGTATATACGGAAGTGTATTGCATTAATTTCACCAAATTCAAATCAAATTATGGCCTAACATCGGTGAGTGGAGCTTGCCATAAGCACGGTTTTGTATAATGCTATTTTCATGCCATATCAGGTTGATTTTCGTTGAATGTCTCTAATTTTGGGAAGTTCTCTAACGTTTTTTAGTCTCATGCCTTGGTAAGCGAGGTTTATATAATGCTGGTATGTTGAGAATGAAAACGTAAGATTGGAGGTGAATATAGAGGGGAAAATTTATAGCAAGGCCAATAGCTTGTCATGTAGCTGGTCAGAGCGTCCTCTTGTCCACCTACTTCTTTTTCTGACCAAACCTCACAGGTTGCATCAATGATACGTCCCATCTCTGAATATAATGTGTTCTGAATGTCCTAAAGCAAGGAATGCCTTCTTACTACGGACAAGAAGGGTGGGGAGTGAACGGGATGGCAAGTCTTTATCTGAAAGTACGATGATGGGAAGTTGCAGGCGGTTGGCAGGGGTAGCCTTTGTGGTCACGATCATGCATATATGTGTATATACATACACATATATATATATATACGGGTATTTGTTCAATGGTTAACAAAAATTCTTATCGTTACCTAAGGGACTACGATATACTGGACTGGCAAATGGTAATAAAAAGATCATTAGATGGATTCCCCTTGTAATTTGGAAAGGTTGCTTTCCGATTTTCCTTTTCTTTTACTTATTGACAGTTGTAAAAGGAGCTCTGATTTTAGGAGGGATTTAATAACAACTATGAGAAATGATAATGCTGTAGGTACGAACAAATACAAACCAATGGTTGAGGGGTGCGTTACATATTATTGTAACTTTTATGGGCAAGTGGTAGCTAAGCCTTTGCATTAAATACCACGCTGGCCTCATGTCCATGTCTATTTGTAGTCTAAAAGTAAAAGTGTGGTTGGAACTTGTAGCTACTCAGTGGGTTCATTTAGATAATAAAGAACATAGCTCCTGCCTGCCCTAAACTCCGGTATTATTCTTTTCTGTTTTTTATCATTGTCAATAGTCATTCTCTCCTGAGATAAACCCTGTTTCCGCTCTGTAAGCTGCGTTCAAACTCGCACAGGCATTATTCAGTCACTGTTTTCCAGGTTTATTTCGTTATAAGAAGTATGGAGTAGTGTTAATTAGTGATATTATATATATGTTAGGTTAAAGCTTCAGTCACGGTGAACAAAAGCATTCGGTGTTTTCGTCACTTACTTCCAAGGTGGATTATATAGAGAGATCAAAATCACAGGGTTTGTGATAATTCATGGGAGTGGAAATTGTCGTTGGGAGTCTCGTAATAAAATATCAAGTTTCTTGGGTTGAACACGAGATGAAAGTACACTTGAACTCCATTGTTTAATATGTCTTTACATCTATAAGAACACCTCATGCTCCTGGTCATGCGGTGTTTTCTATTTAAGATGCTTTAGTTTGTCGGTGTCCTTTCTTTTCAAAGCATGCACAAAAGGAGCGAGTGAGAGTCGCTTTTTAATTTAGTAATGCGTTATGCGTACTGACGTCGTTCAAGAGTGAAAAGTGCTCTCATTCAAGTTCGTGGTACGTTTTAGTGCACGCCAAATCTCCTGTCTAAATTATCCAATATCAATCCTGTCCAAGTGAATTTAAGTCATCTACTTGTGTGTGGTACTAGGTAATTTGGATAGGGGATCATTTTCCGTTTTAGTGTGATATTCACATATCGTCTTTAAAGAAATCAAGAGATATATAGTAAGCAGTACAGATTTATTAACCAAAGTTAAGATGTAATTTTGTTAGATGTTAAAATTTTCAATTACAAATTCAGATGAAAATATTGTTATAATCAAAGAAATATATTAGATGTCAATTTTTATTTCTTTTTTTTGTTTTGGTGCAAACTATCCAGATATCCAACGTCACATGGGCAATCGACTAATTCGGATTCGAGTCGGGTAGTACTATATAGGTGGCAAAGCTCTCCCTCACAAGTGCGATTCCATATTCTAACTCGCATAAAATAGAAGTTTGAACTAGATCAGATTAGTCTTACAGATATACACTCTCTATAACTTTTTTTTCCCTTGAATATAGTGACACCTTTACAATTCACTCCGAAGTATAAAAGAAAGAAAAAGTCAATCTGAAGGAAAAATTTACAAATTATATCGACCTTCTTCAGTAAAATGAATGGAGAGTTTAAAGCCGCTGCTTAGTGTCTATTCCCTCCAGCTTTTTACTTCTTCTAAGCTCTTTGTTGTAATTCAAAGTGATCGTTCACAGCTGAAGGTTCAAATCAGGGTGCTGTTGATTTCCTCTTCTCGATGATGATGGTTGAGCATTGAAGGTGCGAGAAGAGGACTCATCAGCTCCATGCACTCCTTGGGGCTGGGGACAATGGGCTCCTTGTTGATCCCTACTGCTAAAGCTCATCATTCTTGTGCTTTGATCAAACAATAATGGCCTTTCTTGCCCCACCATTGCAATGTTAAGCTCTTGATGACCCCATGGAGTCGTCGACCTTATCTGCTCCTGTCTTTGGTTGACAGGAGGGTTATGATTGCATATTGATTCCAGACTCCATGGTTCCTGTTGTTGATTCCATCGATCAACTGCTGGCTGTCGAACAGTCTGACCAAAATTGGTGCCATGCCTGGTGTGGTCTGGCACATTGGCACTACTGCTGCTTGGCCCCTGCGAGTCATCAAAAGCATTAAGGAATGATGAGGTTCCTTGCGGCTGGTGAGTAGTGGTGGTAGGAACCTCTGCAGCTCTTGTTTGTGGAGGCAACCACCTTGGCTCTAACTGATAATCATCTAAGCTGTTGTTTGTTGGCCACGGTGATTGCACTTGCACCCCTGTGTTTGCGAACTGATGATGCTGGTGAAGAGCTGGCTGTGGCTGAACAGGAGCAGCATAAACATCTTCATTATCAGCTCCAGTCAGAGGGTAAAAAGAACCAGAGGGAGCCTGAGCACTCATATTTTGGATGGCTCCAAGTTGCATGATAGTTGAAATAAGGTCGTCCATGCCATCCCTGGAGCCACCCATTTGATCTTGCTGGTGGGAGGAACCACAAGCTTCCGTTGGTAGAGCAGCGCTGGGGGTAGGAGCCCAGCTAGTATGATCCACCATCATTCCTTTGTAAGACGCAGCTGGTGGTGAGCCACAACTGGATAAATGAGAAGGTATTTGATAACCTTGCCGTTCTTGATGATGAATACCACCTCCCAGGTGGAGAGTAGATGAAGGTGAATCAACACAAGAAGAGGACGATTGGTTTGGAAGTTGGGCCAGCTTCCTACTGGCAACCATTTGAGCTGTTGGTCCCAAGTCTTTAACAAAGCTCATTAGGCTTTCCCTGTAACCAACTCCTGCATCGGCGTTCTGCATCACCAAATCATCAAATAACCATGACCATACATAATCAAATAGTAAGTACACATATTTATATGTTGTGTGGTGAACTACATACAAATTGAAGCTGTTTTGAAGCATTGAGCACCAATGAAAAGCTCCAATCATCCTCCTTCACGGAAGAACTTTGAGGTCTATACGTTCTACGCTTCTCAATTTCAGAAGAGTTTACATCGTTTGGCTCTGAAAAAGTGTACACTGACATTAATTGCCTAATAAAAGAATAGATATGGCAATTGCAGATGATTGATTTAATGCTGATTTGTGTGCTGCAAGAAAAGGGTTCTATGGAGAGACGAACCACTGAAGAAGGGATTATTAGAAGCATCCCCGATTATACGATGCTTCGAAGTTGAAACTCCACCAGCACTTACAGGCCTTGTTGGCTTCTTGTCACAGCGTTTTATGCCCAAGTACTCTGACTCGAACTTTTCCGGATCACTTCTGAGGCTGTGAAAGAGCTGCTGTGCCAGTTCACTAATGGCACGAGCCTGCAGGCCACCATAATAATTATTTCTGTTAGCTATCAAAAACATACAAACAAACATTCCCACCTGAGATAAAACTGTAATAAAAAGGACATGGAAGTGATAACTTACCTCTGTATAGAACGCGCTTGCTGGTGCGTTAAATCTCATGGCGTTGCTGCATATGAGAAACACATCGTACTGTATCCACAGAGCAAAATTAAGAAATTGGCATCAACCATTAGGGGTCATTTCATGATCTTAAATCACTGATCACATATAAGCTAATGTTATAAATATGTCTGAAGTTGACTTTTAAAAATTAAAGACACGAAGACTGTATTTTGGCAGTTGGAGCTAGTGCACCTCAAATGGTTCCAAGCTTGCATATCTTCCTTCGTGTAGTTTAGCCCTCATGGTGCCAAAATCCATGGGCTCCTTGATGACATTGTAATAGCAGAACACCTTATTATTGAGAAAAATCATTAATTCGTTATCGAAGATTATTAGACAAAAACATATGATTTTATAACGGTTGACAAGCACTGTCTATATGATTATATGCACGAATACCTGAGTTTGATTAACCAAAGCGTTAGGATTAATTGGATGTGTGAATATCTCATGAGTGTCCCTCCTGTATTAATTAGAATAAAGAAGTGTATAATTAGAATAACTAATTAAATCTTTAATTCCACCAAAATAGTTTTTGTTGTAATTAAATTTGAACAACGATATTACCTTTGAAGTATATCTAATATCAATTCTAGCATCTGGTTCCACTTATCAGTAGGCGAACTTGAAATTGGTTGGTCTTGCACAAAATAGTGAATTAGATGATAATTATCTTGAAAGGGAAAATAGAAAATTGTAGTGTCATTAAAAAATATTGAAGACTCACCAGATCTCATTAAAATATCTTCTTTTGAATTATCTCCTTCCTGCATAAAAATTAAGAACAATGAACTGAAGTATAAGGTTGAAATGAGAAAAATCGAAACAAAATTATCCTAGCGATGTTCATGATGTAACTTGCTGCACATAAAACATGATTTAAGGGAAAATGTCAGTCAACATACCATCAATCTGATTCGGATATAAAGATTATCAGAAAACGATATCACCCTGGATTCGAGACTGGTTAAGGCCTTTTACTTGCATCCGAACTAGATTGCACGTACCTCAACTATTCTAAGCTACTAATTAGCTAATGCTATAGTGCTAAAAGACAGGTTGATTGGTAAAAGAAGTAGAGCGAGGAGTATACTGTCTTGGTACGAGTACGAGAAGGTGGCTGTGAAACTTTATATAGACAAAGGGAAGACTAAAAACACACTGTTCTCAATTCACCATCTTTAATTCTAATATTTCATACTAATTACAGCTCTGTTCCCAAGACTATTCAGCCAATCCATGGATGCTAAGAAATAAATGATAGCAAATCTAGACTTAAGGAGAAACAGAAACTCACTGGCTAAGATTTAAGATGAAGAAGAAATATGGAAAACAAAATAAATGCATTTCTCTTCTTTTCATGAAAAATATAAGAAGGGAAATTAAAATAGACCTCAAGAAAGTGAAGAGAAGCTGAATTGACCCCCACGTCCTGTAAACTTTTGTGTTTGCGACCTCTCCTGCTTGTTGACTTTCCCTTGTCATCATTATTAGAATCATTATTGTTATTAGCTTTGGCCTTTTTTTGTAGAGCAAGAAGTCTTGCTTTTTCTTCCAATTCGGATATTCTGGCACTCCTTCTCAATCCACTTCTTGTTAATATTGTTCCTTCCTGCTTTTCCATCTCCTCCCCTTTTGTTTTTTACAAATTGTAATCAAAGATACCCCCCAAACCAAACAAATTGTCATAAATAATGATATATGTGAAACACACTAAAAGACATGTATCAAAAGCAATTGTGGAATACATCCAATGCTACATACCATTTTATTATTATTGATATTCTTTGACTTGGATTCTTGTTTTCCCATTTTCATTTTTAGATGTTATTTTTATGGAAGGTACTAACTTAATTAACTTGCTTTTGTTAATTAAAGTGAATTGATTGTCCTTACTTCAAACTCAATAAATATAATTTTCAGACATAAATGTAAGAAACAATATATCGCATGCATCTTTCCCAACATTCGGAAAGTCCACTCTTAGCATGTAAATGTTGCATTTAATTTTAATCAAAGATTATAGTATTTGCTAAGTTAAATCACCGATAAGTTTATGCAAAATGTTGCTCTATTTTCGTAGAAATAAAATGAATAATTTGTTGATACACACAAATGCATGTCATGAATTCGCAAAGTTCTAATTTCAAATACAAAATATGGCTTGTTAATTCCAAAGCAGGGGAGTTTATAACATGACTATCCACTTTGGTTTTAACCAAAATTCGGTTTAGTTGGTAAATATCTATTATTTGTTATAAGATATGCAGTAACGATTATTAGACAGGGACAAATGAAAATAGTCAAAAGGGTTTTGATTAATTGCGTGCGCTAGGACTTCAGTCCTAGCTAATACCCACACTGTTTATTGTCACTCTTATAACAATATAAAACAAAAAGGTAATTTTTTTATTTATTAACTAATAAACACATTGAAAACTAAAATCCGCTTTGGGCACTAAATATGTGTAAATCGCATTTATGGACAATAATTACAAAATCCTTTTATTAGGACATGTTTCGAGAAAATTCTCTTTTTTTCATTTTTTTCCTTTTTCTTGTTTCAGATATACTCGTTTTTGCGCATAAAAAGTCTTTTGGTCTTTGAAAATAAATATAATTGCATAACGAAATAAGAAGCTACCAACCACAACAAGAAACAAAATCATATTTAGACAAGCAAATACAGATTTAATCAAGGAGAGACGACATACCAACACATAAACGCTTAGATCAAATCAAGTAAAGAGAATAAGTAAGGAGTAAAACAAACGCAAGGTTTAGCATATGATCGTAACCATGCGTGAACTTCTCTTACAAAAAGTGTGCCAACTCCGCATGCATGAATCACCACTCTTGAAAAAGAGTCAGATCTGTGCTCCAACCTATCAAATGACCTTAAAAAACAGATAACTGTGCATTACTGTGAATCTACAACCATTAGATTAATTAAATCAAAGAGTTATGAAGAAACTTCAAACAAACTGTTAAAAAAGTATCACTAACAAACACAAACCGAGCACCAAAGCGCAAAAACAGGGCACAATACAGTAACTTATCAAATAAACTCTCTTACCAGCAAGGAAAAGAAGCAATAAACACTTCTTAAAGATAGGAAAGCTCCTAATACAGGGAAAGTTATCTATTGCTTCTTCAGAGCACCCAGATTTCCTATATTGACACTCAGAGTATACTTCAAACTATACAAACACTAAGACACTAGTCCTTTTATACACAAAAATCATGAAGTCGAGCGCCCTTGTCGGTGGTAGATTTACGCTACGTGGAAAACTCATGCTTCCAAATGGACGGCGATTAAAATTTCAAAAAGTTTGCCACTTCAGTTCCAAATGAATCTCCTGACATATTTAGCGGAACAAGAAAGTTACTAACGCCATTATAGCAAAGGACAAAATTACCAAGCTAAGCTTTATAACATACATGGCAACACAAAGTAACATTTAGTAACTAGCTAAAACTTCTCATACCTGGCAACACGAAATTCTCATGCATCAACACGAAGTTCTCATGAATCAAGCCTGTCAAAGTTAATCAGTCATTAGAAGAAAGTAAGTAAAATTGACATTTCAAATAAGTAAATAAGGGTATTGACGAATTGTGTGTGCACACGAAAATGATATAACATTTTATCTTCCCGCCATCTAATATGTAGAGGGTGTCAGACAGTTGAAGCATTACCTTCAAATGTGCTAGCAAAGTACAGCTTCAGTCTCAAGTCGGTAACCAAATAGAGATATGATGTTATGTTGAACATGTGGTTGATCAATTTCTGTACGTATCACACTGTAGTTCAGCTGCACATAGCCTTTTGCAACAGAATCATCAACCAATCTAGCATACATGGTTCTTTCTATCTGCTCACCAAATACACAGGGCAAAACTAACAATCCCCTATCTTTTTGCATTAAACGTTAAAAGGGCTATTGAACAGGAAGCAAAACTCATGTCTCCCAACTTAATGGTTAGTCTGGACACCACTGTTTTGTTGAGTCTAAAGTTCAGCATTATCTTCCAGCTTTATCAAAAGAATTTCATGTGGTCCTTGTTCAGTTACCTTCCCATTTTCAAGAACAAGTATCTGTAAATTACAATGGAAAGATGCCAAGGGTAAATTCAATGAACAGCTTCTGCATCAATCAAGTTCACACTTATCCTTTAATTCACCATGTATCCACATAAAGCTATGTAAAATGCAAAAAATTGTTAATAGATAAGAAGGTAATCTCCTCCCTTGTCGAGGTGAATAATAATAGAACTAATGCAAGTATCAACTGGGAATCTGAAACAACTCATTTAGAAGTTACTAGGAACTGCAATTGCAATTATTAAGAGAAGCATTAATTTTAGCATTTACTGAACCTGTGATGAAGATTCAGCTTCAACAGCGCAGAAGTATGGCACAACTACATAAATTTGGCATATTGCTCGAGTGATCTGCTCTCTGTTAGCTGGTAATATAGCACAAAGAATATTTACTGATGCACGGACCAGTTAACAGACACACATTCAGTGCAGCCACTCTTAAGCACTGTACATCAAATTCTCCATCTGGATATGAAAAAGTAGTTCTTAAGTAAGCAAGACAAACTACAGTACGTAACTTTGCTATATCAATGTAATGAAAAGCAGCTTCGCTATAGCAGCCGATAGATTGAACATATTGCCCCTAAGCGTCGGAATCATACTCTTAGACGCTTGTAAGATGTTGGAAAGCGAATTGAACCAATGCCTGATAAAATCAAGCTCATGATTAGCAATCCCATTCTATTAACATTAAAATTAAGACAAGTGCTTCCCATAAGATAAGAGACTGATCAACCTAGAATAACCCGTGAAGCATTTTATTCTAAAATCCACCCACAGTACCAACAATTAGCATTGACATCTGATCTCTCTGTGGATAATGCCTTAAATGACATATGAGTATTTGGACATTGTAATGAACTTAAAATTAGTGTGAAACTATAAATCGCATTTTAGAAGATGAACAGTACATCAACTAAACAAAACCCCAACTCAGGATTATAAGAAGTGTAAGAATTTACAACCTTTGATATCACAATTGCAGTTTAGAATAGGAACCGTTGAAGCATAAAGCAATTGGAAGTTATAAGGACTTTACCCACCTTTTCTGCTTCAAGAAAAGCACATCACGTAAGCTCCACTCCCTATCTCCGCTCTCTTCTCCTCTCTACTTACCAATTGCAAACCATACATTACGGTCTTCACTGCTAAACTTTTAATTTATGTTTGACTGTAAACTAGTTGGAAACATCAAGGTGGAAAGAAAATTGATGTTTCCATCTTTTCAGTGGGTTCGGTTGTAGTGTCTTGTGTCTTGTGAGTTTTATTTTAATTTTTTAAGTTTTAATAAAAATGTTTAATTAAATTTGTAATTGTTATTTTTAGTTCTAATTTTATAATTTATGAATATGAAAAATTCAAATTTTATTTTCTATTTT
>JAOTAZ010000219.1:6377812-6399284 GCA_025629785.1 Erythroxylum oxycarpum
TTCTGATTGAGTGGTTAGCACGCCACCTTCGCGGGGCACGGACTCGGATATCACAGTAGATGTCGGGTTCGGGTCTTGCGGGAGTGGGGTGTTACATCAAGCCACAAATACATTAACATCTCAAAATCCCAAAATATAATAGATACATGAATTATGAGTTACTTAAAACGCAATTAAAGCCTTGCTTTACAAGATTTGCTTCAAATACAAAATAATTAAAGATTGGAGTGATGCCTTGACCTTTGACTACTCGATATCTTGCTCATTACCTGGATATGGGGGAGGAGAATTAGGGAGGGGGGGTAAGCTAAAAGCCCGTAGGTAACAATTTTATAATTGGTAACAAGAAAAACCAATTTTAAAGTCATTTTTCAATGCAGAAAATTCACATTTATGCAAAATGTGTATGCATCATTCTTGTCAACTTATCATGAACATATAGCATATCAAAACGGTTTGGGTAGATCCATAAGCATGACGCACTACACATTTCTAAATAATGGTCTTATATAGCCGTAAACTTGAGGGAGTCCATAAAAGAGCCCCGTGCCACTAGCAGGCAGGCAGGAGAAGGTTATAACTTGGTCAACGTGTACGTGACGTTCTTGAGGGACTACCACAAACCCACATAACACATATTTCATGAACTAAAAATAGTTTGTCCCAAATGGTACGTTTTTTTTTTGCAAAACTTATGTTTCATGAGTATAAATATTTCATATGCATTTCCAAAACTTGATTTCTTAAACTTGCTATTCTTTTAAAAATCATTTCCATCATCTAATTAATCAATAATTAACACAATTCATATACAACCATGTAGCACAATCTTACAACATTTAAAAAGCAATAAATGCACATGAATAAGGTAGTTGAAAAATCATTTCTTGAAAGAAACTTTAATGGCTCATTACTTAATTATAAAAGTTAAAAGTGAAACCCACATTGAATTTCCTTGCTTATAACTTGCTCAAATATGCCTCTCCTCTTGCTCCCCTTGTCTTTCTTGATTCCCCTTTCATAGACAAAAATCTCAAGTTCAAATGGGTTGCAAAATTGAAGATCCACAAAGTACATTTACTAAAATTGCTCCAAGAGTACCTAAACCCATGCATTTTTTAAGCTCTTTGAACCAAAACCCTTCCAATATCCAAAGCATTAAAAATGCTCTTACCTTAAATCTTCACTAAATGAAGAAATGTTTGGTTCAAAAGAAAGCTCTACATTACTACCTTCTTCATTTCTAATGGCATCTTCTTGCTACCCATCTTGTTTCTAATTCATCCCAATAAAATTTAGTAGTGAATCTACTTAGTTGACTTAAAGTTGACCTTTTAATATTTAAGAAAAGTGATTTGTAGGCTTTTCTTATTATAAGGAAACTTAACTGCAGCTACTAGTGTACCACATAAAATGTCAACTTCTCCATTATTGAATTTAAACAAACTGTCATGCTATTCCTATTTTTTTCTATTATATCAATGAGTATAATATGACAATGCTGCAACAGAGGTTGGGCATCAACTCAATTCTTTATAATTCTATTAACTATAATCAGCAATGTCATCAAGCATTTAGCCCAACAGGAGATCGTTACAGACATATCTCTCTTGAATAATTCTTCAAAAATTTGTGACTACTTGTTTTCTATGAGCAGTTAGGACCATTAACAAAGGACATGTTTCCTTTTCCATTATTTACTTCACTTATAAGCCCATGTATTAGGCCTTATGTAGCTCTTTTATTCTCAAGGTAGTAAGAAAGTAAAGACTCTCTCCTGTAACATCTATGGTCTTTCTACTTATTTTTGTTCTTTGTTTTTATTTCCCAACAAGTTTTTGGTATTAGAGTTGTTGAGAGAGGAAGAGCATGAGCAGTCTCTTTTCCTTCTCCCATAACTAAGACAAGCCCACTAAAAAAAAGGAGGAGAGGCCAGAGATCATTAGGGAGAATTAGTAAAGAAAGTGAGAAAGTGAGGTTTAAAGAATTGAGATCATTCCGCAAATGAGAGAAAGAAAACTCAAGTCCTTAGTTTTTTTTCTTTTTTCCACCTCAAAAACTAAAGAGAGTCAACTACAACGTGAAACACTAGTGAGGAGAAAAAAAATCATTCATGGCGGCAAATGGCTTTACGACAACATCTCAATCCCTAATTCCAATTTTTAAGGGGCAGAATTATCATTTCTAGATTCTGAAAATGCAGACTATGTTCAATTCTCAAGAACTTTGGGACTTGGTAGAGAATGGGCTTCAAGATATCGCTCCGGAACAGCCCAACCAGTAACTAAGGGACAACTGAAAGAGGGATGCAAAGGCCTTATTCCTTATTCAGTAAGGTCTTGATGATAGTATTTTCTCCCGAATCCCAGCAGTTATTACTTCTAAAGAAGCATGGGAAATTCAACAAGAACACCTAGGAGATAAGAAAATAATTACAATATAATTACAAACTCTTTGTTGTGACTTTGAGTTGTTGTAAATGCAAGCAAAAGAGTCTGTGCAAGATTATCTCTCTAGAGTATCTGTAATTGTCAATTGTATGAAGTAATATGGTGAAAATATGGGCAATGGACTTGTTATGGGCAAGGTTTTGATGAGTTTAATCTTAAAATTCCATCATATAGTTGTTGCTATTGAGGAGACTAAAGACCTAGCTATCTACACATTTGATGAACTCATGGGTTCTTTATTAGCACATGAAGATAGGTTGAATAGGTCTAGTGGAAAAACCAAAGAAAAGGCTTTTCAAGTAAAGGGGGAGTCTCATCCTAAAGGCAAGTCAGAAACTTCAACATATAAAAAGTCAGAAAATATAGGAGGTAGAGGGCAAAGTAGAGAAGGTTATCGTGTTCAAGGTTATGGCCTTCGAAGAGGATAAGGTTAATTTGCTGGTGAATGTTGCTACTGTAAGAGATATGAGCACAAGGAGGTTGATTGTTGGATTAAACAAAAAGATGAACAGCAGTATGCTAATTTCACCTAGACACCTCAAGAGGAAAGCAATAAGTTCATGGCTCACTCCACTATAGATATTGAGACCAATGATATTTGGTTTATAGATAGTGGTTGCTCTAACCATATTTACGATGAGAGGTTGTTGTTCAAGTAACTTGATGAGTCAAAGAGATCAAAAATTCAAATCAAAGATAATAATCCAATCAAATTTGAAGGAAAAGGTATGATTGCTATCAAAACGACACATGGTAACATAATGTTTCTCCATAATATACAATATATTCCCTCTCTAGTTCATAATCTGTTAAATGTTGGACAGTTGTTGAGATGGTTATTCTGTTACATTTGGTAATCATTCCTATAGTATCCATGACAAGAAATCTAGTAGAAAAATTTTTGATGTTCAAATGACCTCAAATAGAATGTTTCCATTGGATGTGTCACTTGGTGGTTAAAGTTGTGCATTGGTAGCTAGGGAAAGTGCAAAAGCTAATTTATGGCATTTGAGATATGATCATTTGAGTATCAAAGGATTACAGTTGTTAAACAATAAAAGCATGGTTGTTAGGTTGCCTAAAATTGATAATCTTAGCTTTTGTGAAGGATATATGTATGAAAAACAAAGCATGTCATCATTTTTATAAGTAAGACTTGGAGGGCCTCATCTTATCTTAAACTCGTACATGTTAATTTGTATGGTCCCATATCAGTTGATTCCTTAGGTGGGATTCATTTTTTTAACTCTTTATTGATGATTATAGTCGTATGAGTTGGGTATATTTCTTGAGATTCAAATTTGAAAATTTTGAGAATTTCAAGAAATTTAAGTCCTTAGTAGAGAAGCAAAGTGGTGTCAGATTAAGATACTTCGAACAAATCAAGGTAGCGAGTTTGTTTCAGATGAATTCAATGTATTTTGTGAGGAGAACGGCATTCATAGAGAACTCACAACGCCTATACACCGAAGCAAAATGGAGTGACGGAACGAAAAATTGTACCATTGTTGAGATGAGTAAAAAATGATGAAGGCAAGAGACATTCCGAAGCGTTTTTGAGCAGAGGCATTGGCTATAGCTATTTATATCATGAATATCTCTCTCACAAAGGCAATATACAATCGGACTTCGTATGAGGCATGAAAAGTTCATAAGCCCAAAGTAAGCCACTTATGAATTTTCTGTTAAGTATCATATGCTTTGGTTAAATTTCGATCTAAACTTGATGAAAAATCAGAAAAATGTGTTTTTGTGTGCTATAGCACTCATAACCTTGTGAGTGGTAAGGTAATTGTTAGTAGGGATGCCAAATTTATTGAAGAAGCAAGCTAGACATGAGAGAAAAGCAACGAAGTAGCAACAACAGTACCCCCGAATGACACTCCTGCAATGACAAAACCACTTGAACCAGCAATTCCAAAAACTCATTATGGTGACACTAACTCTCCAACATCTTCAGCCAGTAACTCAATCTTTTTACCAGGCAGTAATCCTACTTCACACAGCAACAGTAGCAGTTCATCATCAACAAGCTCATCGTCCAGCTTTACATATGATTTCACTCTAAAAAGTTTCAATCACTTGCAGAAATTTATGAAAACTGTAGTTTTGCTTTATATGTGACAGAACTTGCGTTCTTTGAGGAAGCTGCTAAAAATAAAGAATGGCAAGCAGTAATAATGGAAGAAATGAGGGTAACTGAGCACATTCAAACATGAAAATTGGTTGATTTATCAAGGGGGAAGACTCCTATTGGACTGAAGTGGGTGTTCAAAATAAAGTATCATGCAAATGGCATCATACAGAGGTTAAAAGTAAGGCTCGTGGCTAAAAGATATGCACAACATCAAGGTATTGACTTTGATGAAAACTTTTCACCTGTTGCTTGCTTTGAAACGATGAGAATTCTTTTGTCTCTAGCAACTAGATTAAATTTGCTCATTTATCAATTTGATGTGAAGTCTGTGTTTTTAAATGGAGAGTTCGAAGAAGAAGTCTACGTATGTCAACCTAATGGCTTTGTTGTTAGCGGGCAAGAACACGAAGTCTACAAACTCATGAAAGCTCTTTATGAGCTAAAACAAACACCACAAGCATGGTAGTTGACTTATATTTCTTAAAAAATGGATTTTTTAGGAGTGAAAATGAGCTCACATTATATGTGAAGAAGCATGATAATGGTGAATTCTTAGTTGTTTGCTTTTACATAGATGACATGATTTATATGGGATCTTCTGATATTTTAATTGGTGAATTTAAATCATGCATACAAAGAGAATTTGAAATGACAAACTTAGGGATTCTGCAATATTTTTTTGGATTTGAAGTGAAGCAAGCCCAAGATGGGATATTTCTCTCATAGAGAAAATATGTGAAAGATCTATTTAAGTTTGACATGCACAAATGTAAAGTGGAAGCTACTCCTATGAATACAAATAAACAATTACAGCTTGAAGATGGTACAAAGGTTGTTGACCCAATTTACAACAAAAGTTTGATAGGTGGGTTGAATTATTTGACTTATACTTGACTAGATATTACGTATTTTTGTGAGTTTATTGTCTAGGTATATGCATAATCCTACTGGACAACTTCTAGGTGCAGCAAAAAAGATGCTACCCTACATAGTTGGAATTGTTGATTTTGGGCTTTGGTATTCAAAGAAAGCAAAATTCAACTTGTTCGGATATAATGATAATGATTGGGCAGGATGTGTAGATGATTAGAAAAAGCACCTTTGGTTATGTTTTCAGCTTAGGATCTGAAGTAGTTTATTGGAGATCAAAGAAGCAAGATGTGGTCTCATTATCATCATTGGAAGCAGAAGGAGCAATAAAAATATTTTGCAACAACAAGGCAAACATTGCAATGACAAAATCCAGCATTTCATAGCTGAACAAAACACATCAATATCAGGTATCATTTTATTCAAAGTCTCGCTGCAAAAGGAGGTATAGAGCTGAAGTTTTGTTAGACCAACGAACAAGTTGCAGATTTCTTAGACCAAAGCACTATCATTGGCCAAACATAATTACTTTGACAGAAACTTGGAATTTGCAATTTTCAGCCAGGAGGGAGTGTTGAGTGATGCTTTAAAACTTTGTGATTGTTTTTTCTTATTTACCAAAAAAAAAAAAATTGTGACTGCCTGTTTTCTAATAGCAGTTACGAAGCAGTGGGTCAATTATTATGCTTTTGTCTTTTGATATTTCATCTGTTATGATTTATGACAGTGAATGAACGTTTCCATTATCGAAGGACACGTTTCCTTTTCCATTGTAAGCCTATATATTAGGCCTTATGTAGCTCTTTTATTCTCAAGGCAGTAAGAAGGTAAAGACTCTCTCCCGTAGCATCCTGGTCTTTCTACTTATTTCTGTTCTTTGTTTTTATTTCCCAACAATCTCGACATTCTGTAGGGAAGCAGAATCTGTAAAACTGTAGTTATGAAAAACCTGAAATGTGTGTAGCAAATTGCTAAAAGATAATTGCTTGTCCAGCCCTTGACAAAACAGGCAGGAGCAAGATGGTAAATGAAATAAATTACAAATCAATTAGTTGGAAAATTTCCACCAGAGGAACCTTTAGGAGAAGATTAATCCTTGTGTAAGGCATCCTCTAGCCCTAGGTCCACTCCAACACGATTTTTAACAGAGGTAGTGATATCTAGAGGTATCTTGCATTTCTTCTGCAATTCCTTGAATTTATCCACATCAAAATTATGTTTTCTGAACAATTTCCTCTGCCTCGAAAGAAATAGTCTCTTCATAAAGTCTTGATAAGTTGGATCTCTGGAAGTGAACAGAAAATATGCATAGCCAATGATTATCCCAGTAGTAGTAGTGAAAAATGCAATAGGCTCCATTATATCCCATGAAAATTCCCAGAACGTTAGCCTGAAAAACAGTCCAACTTGCAGCACACCCATAGCGAGTCCACCCCAGAGAATACACCGCACCTGTTTATGTGCCATTCTGTCAATTTCCTCTTTCTTCTCCTGCAGCATCTTTAACTCATTCCTCATTGGATCATCTTCAGGAGTCAAAGCTAGGGGAACTGCTCTTCTAACCAGATCCACTACCTAAATAGAAAACCCAAACAATCTTTTATCGGGAGGATCAGTAAACAGAATTATCCAAAATTATAAATGGAAGACAAACAAAAACAAATAAGAAAAACATCAAAAGCTAGGGCTGCGGCCACTTCTCTTTATCATGCATTGGATCATAGAAACCGTGAAGCAGCATTTAAAATCGTTTCTTTTGCTAATTATCATTTCTGTTTTAAAGTTCCTATTTAAAGCATAGTGTGCTGCTAAAGATCTCAATGCATAGACGTTCCACACATATCCTAGAAGTCGTAAGAATATTTCCACAAATTCAATTAGGTAGCAACTACATCTCCAGCAGATAAACATGTAAGTTCAACAATGGCTGAGAATTAGCACTATGGAAGCCTCAACATGCATAAGTTCTCTAAGTTTTCAATACTACACATACCTCTAAAGTCTTAGACTTCTGACTGGATGACACACTGAGGAATGCAATAAATGCATTCTTCCTCTAATCCTGTTCAGACCTAGAATGAAATAAAAGGGAAAGTCTACTGCATTTTAAGCTAATGCATTCATGCACCAGACAAGTATGAATATGTAAGGATACCATAAAGTAAGCATGCCACAAGACCTAGCAGACAGTCTTAATACAATTTTAGCGGTTGTATCCATGTATAACAAGCATGCAGATAAAAGTATACCAAAAAGCAAGCCTCTGCTTGCACAAAGACTTACTGTCACAGAGATTCAAGCAAAACAATAATCATGGTGAAGGCAATGCAGGCATCATCCTAGGAGAGGGGATATTTAAATAAACCGATAAGAGATTATTCGAACATGGTTTACTTTTTGTGCACAGAACTTCTAGTCTGAATTATGGAAAAATCTAGCTGTCCTATGTAGCCACTAGATGGGGTTGTTGCCACTTCTTACAGGTTGATATACAAAAATAAAGCATCAAGTGGCAGATGAGACTCTTTTATGTACCCACTCCTTTTGCACACTTAATTCACATGGTTTCTAAAATTACCAACTTTCTACACGATGGAACCGTTTCACGTATCTAATAGGTAAGATGTAAGCGTCAGTGCTGAAATGTGAGAATATATCATTCCGGAATGAGCAAGCTACACATTCTCGGTTAAAACATTTTGGAGCCAGAATAAGCATTCAATACATATTGTACTGAAGGGAACAAGAGATAGAAATTAGAGCTGAAGCTTCCTAAGTTCAAGGAAGTCAACATGAGATGAAGCCCTTAATGATCAGCAATGCTGCAGCACACTTGCTATTACAAATCAGGATCCATTTTCCTTTAACATAACGCTTCATCAGCGTCATGTAGTATCACAAGCTTACTTGGCTGAATTACTTTAGTCACCAGGGGACAACTAAACTAATTTTATTCATTTAACTTCAACAAAATTCTTGTTCTACAAAACATCCTTAAGTATGGCTCCAATGAAATCTTTATCAAACTAACTAGTTTTCGAAATTATAAATAAATAAATAAAAACTTCATAAGGGATATCATTCAAAATAGAGAGAGAGAGATTATTGACGATAAAGCCAAATAACGAATAAGTTGTAAAAACTAGAATGAACAAAGCAGAGTGAGAAGGAGACCTTGTCGGGATGAAGGTAGACCTTGTCTCGGAAGAGAAGGATGACGCCGGCGTCGTCAAGGATGCGAGCAAAAGTGCAAGCCTCGTCCAAAGATCTGGCCACGCCCGTTGATTGGCATGCCTTTATCAACTCTGAGTAAGCAATCACCTCCTTCCCTTCCATTCCTAGCTTCATCTTCAGTTCCTCCACATTCACTAACCTCATTAACCTTTTGGCCTCTCCACATGTCAGATTTGAAGAATTGACTTTTCCACTAGATGCTGTGTTGTTATTATTGTCAGATGTAACATCAATAGTACTAGTATTAGACGATGATGTGTTGGAGGAAGTAGAAAAACATGAAATTAGGAGGCTAGGCTGCATCTTCAATCCCAAGTATGAAGAAGAAGAAGATAACGATGATGTCGATAAACAGGCTGTCGTCGTCGTTGGTAATGAATCAAAATCTATATATGATTCGTTGGGCAGCCTCAAGTGAGTTGCGGCTATAGACACTACCATGCTCCTCCCCGACGATGACGCCGGCCTGGCCGCTCTGTGCGCTGAAGCTCCAAGCCACCAAGCTTTCCGCCACATTCTTTATCTTTCTCTCTCCTCCCCGGCAGTTTCCCTTTTTTTTTTTTTTCCCTTCTTTTATTATTATGACTGGACTGCAACTAATAATCCCATATAAGAATAGTGGGAGGGCATGTGGCGTTAAGAATTTTGAATTTTCCTGCAGTAGGAGCTGGAAATGCAACCGTAAGGTACTAATTATCTAAATGTGAAAGAATAATATAAACACATTTATGCCTACTCCAATTTCATTTTCCGCCAACTAACATTCATAGACCAATGGCAGTGACTAGTGAGAGATTGACTCACCGTTTTCTTTCTCCCTCCTTACATTTCAGAAAAAAAAAAACAGTTATTTATACTTCTCTAAGTTCTTGATTTCATGTATATCGATTGAAGAACTTATCAAAGAATATGTTCTCCACGTCTCATCTCAAAATATATAATTAAAAGCAAAGCAAAGATCTCTCTCTCTGTTTTTCTTTTTTTTGGAGCTTTCGAGAAAAGGCAGATGAGGTGAGTAAGACAGAGGGGATAAGGCAATTTGAGGTGGGAAGTTGCGTCTACAGAAACGGGGCGTGTAATAGACTTAGACCCACACCCTCCGATTTCCTTGCCGCACTCCCAGACCACAACGCGGCGTACAGACGAGTCAATTCTGTGACTGACACACAGACACAAAGTACGATGCGAGCCATAGGTCCACAGTTATAAAACACGTACTTCCTGCGCGGCGTAAATGTCCAACCGACCACCCACTTTTGACAACTTGTCCTGGGTCTGGGTGAGATTTAAAGGGTTCAAAAGGATAAGGTGTCGACATCTGCCTGCGGATGGGTTATGGGTAGTCGGAAATGCATACAAATTTATTTTCCCAATTGATTGGTCATACTGCATCAAAACTAAAATCTGTCAACATAAGAAAACGAAAACAACACGGCAAATTGTAATTGCGAATGCTGTTACCTCTATTGGTTGGACGTCACTTTTTCTTCTTCTTATACTTTTCTTTTTTTAATTTATGAGCGTACAAATGAAATGATTTGCTATTTTGTTTACTTTAAGTTACTGTAAATGCTTACCTAAAACAACCCTCCAATAAGAAAATTAAATTTCCAATAAGCAGCAGCAGTAGCTCACTTTGCAATCCCTCCCACCTCCATGTGCCAGGTTTGGTTTTCAGCTACTTTGTGATAAAAGAAAAAAAGAAAATATCATGGGCAGTTTCTGCAAAAGAAAATAAACAAATTACATCACAAATTTCAAGTACTCCACACTTTTAGACTTCATGCATCAGCAATAATACTTAATACCAATTACCATTTACAGAGGGCGAGTCTTAACTAACTAATAAGTTTACAAAAGGTCACAATTTTGAGTCATGAAACGGTTTCTTTGTAAAACACAAAAGAAAGCCTTCTTGTAATTAATGAGAGCTTTTCTGTAAAATGCAAAGAGAAGACTGCATTCAATTGACGGCCTTTCCCTAATCTTCGCAAAACGGAGAACTTTGTGTACTGAAATATGTATAGATACTAATTACCAACTACAAACTAGTTCCCACGAGAAAAAACATAGAACTATACACACAAAACAGAAAAGCAACAAGAATATTCAAAGTACATGTATTTGACATTTCATTATATGTGAGGACGAATCAAGTATTCAGTTACAACTCCCGCCAAATATTTTGGCTAACAAGCAAAAGTCATTATTTGTAGTTACCATTTCTCAAATCACTTGTTCGTGAGTGAGCACCAGTAAACTACATGTACATCCCTGTATTGGTTAGGGCTGGCCTCTTACACTGGGATCCTGCTGCGCGGCACCATTCCAGAGATCATGACTGTTCCGCTAGTAGCTATAACTCAATATGCCAATCAATTCAAAGTCAATGAGCTTTCATGAAATTCACTCCATATATATTAATCGACTCTTACATCCAAGATTCCTACCCAAACCCAGTTCCTAAATGTAACAATTCTATGCGTTTGCTAGGCTTGAACCAATACCCACATTTTGCATATTTAATACAGGCCATCTTCTTGACAATAAGACATGCAACCTTTTCTGGTTCTGTCTGCCAATCACAACTATTGTAGCTAAGCACCATAGATAAAAACCACAACTGAGATGACATATATCCAAATCAAGAAACATTACAACAAGAAACCTAAACTTGCAAACAAACCTAGAGTTTGGATCTCCATATAAACTAGCTTGGAGATTTAATGAAGCCGTCATCCATATGGTATCTGGTGTCGAAGGAACAGTGACAAAGTTGAACCTCTTGTTGCTGCATCTAGATTGCCGCAGGACGGCCTTGCAAACATAGCATTGCTAAACTTCAAGTCCTGTCTTCCAGCTAATGAAAAAGAGTACATTTCGCAGTGATAATGTGTAGCAAAGATGAGAACTCTAAAATAATACCACAAGACAACCCAAGAAAAATAAAGATGAAAGCAGCATTACACTAGGAACTTACTTGGCAAAGAGCCACTCAACAAGGCTATGGTTTCCAATCACAAGAAATTACATCCACCTTTTGAGCGAACAATTGGAATGCCTGCATAGGAGCGTGAAAATGTATCAGAAAAATGTGGAAAAGAAACAGGAGCTGATGAAGAATTATTAAACTATAATCTTTATGAAGAAGTATATAGACAAATGGTTGCGGTAGATAATAGTTATTTACTGCGCCTGTAATTGAACCATGAAAAACTCTCTGAAAGATACCCCAAAAGTAAAAGAGAAGGGGAAAAGGAATCAGCACAAGAGGAAAATTGGAATTAAAAATGGTTGTATGCGAATAACTGAGGAATCTAAACAAAAGAGATAGCTCTTTTGGACAGCAAACAACACTAGAGTGTACTCTTCTGAACGTTGAAAAACATTTAGATTTTTAAACATGCTTTTGCCGACTGACCTTACTTACCTTAAAGTGAGTTGTTAGAATTTCTAAATGACCAAGAGAAAGAAAATCCAATCACGTAAAACTTTATTTCTCAACTTTATACTAGAACACTCACAGAGGAATATAGAATTGCAAGAGCACAAATAAATATCCTGAATTCACGTGAAAAGAAGAACACATGCTTCTGCTGCCATTAAAGACACGTGCTTCTTCTGCCATTAAAGAAGAGGAAAAAGCAATGTACTTGTAGAGGCCAAGACTTTAACAATCTTTATCTAAGCTACCAAGTGTCTTCTTCACTAATCTATTAGCTTCCAGTAGCCTCCCTGTCGAGCAGAGTGAAGAAATCAGGGAATAGTAAGAGTCAAAGTCATCCAATTGTGATAATCTTCCCAGAATATCAGAGTTTTCCACTTTGCTATCAACTTTCACATCAGAGCATGCATGATCTAGATATGCTCTCCCTAAGGATGATACAGTCCCCTGAATTGAGCTAGATGCCTCAGCTTCAGAAGGGATTGGCAGTTCTTCTGATTCACAATTAGGACCAAAACACTTCCAAACTGGGTAGAACATAGAGGCGACCTCATTGAGAACTATAATTGCCTCATTGATACTTCCTCGCTCGCATAGGAAGACCAGAAAACTCTCCACAGATTCAGTTTCAACCTCAGGATTGACATTATTTATCATTTCAAGAACAGATTGTGACAGAAGCATTTCTCTCAAAATGCCCTTTGCCTCTTCCATCCTCCCTTTGGCATGCAGCCCCCTTATCAAGTACAAAAAACCCAATAAATCAGGAGATATGCCTTTCCTTTTGAATTCGGAAAAAAGACTCAGAGCCCCCTCCATGTCCCCTTTTTGACAAAAACCATCGATCACAGAACTCACAGTAAATTCATCAAATTTAACACATTTGGCTTTCATATCATCCAGCATGGTCAAGGACTTCTCTAATTCACCAAACTTGCAGTATCCATTAATAAACGAATTATAGATACGAGTATTTACTTCATAGTCCTTAATGATCATACCTTCAAACAATCTTTTGGCATCCAGAAGATATCCTGTTTTAGATGTGGCGTCAATCAGTATTGCATAAGTAATTGCTGAAGGAGTCAAGTTGATCCTCTCTAATGAATCAAATAGCCGAAAGGCTTCAAAAAGGCAGCCCTGCTGACACAAACCACTTAAAACTGTATTATAAGTAATTACGTTAAGATCGATTTCCTTCTTCTCAGCAAAATAACAGAGATCTAAGGCTTTGACAAGATGCCCTCCTTTGCAGAGGCAATCAATTATCAGAGAATAATCAGCAACATCCATAACTGGCAAATTATCATTAGCTTCTGTGACAAGTTTATATACATCTAAAGCTCTACCACTTTTTGCCATTGATTTTAAAACACTAACGAGAAAAGAAACATCAGGATTTCGTTCCTTCATCTTGTTGAGAAAATAAAGGGCCTTGGTAACATCTTTTAAGCACAGGTACTGCAACAGTATCTTGCTTAATTTAAGCTCAAAAAGGCCATATTCTTTTATGAAGGTTCCCAAAACAGGCTGACAAAGTCGAAAATTTCCATCGAGAATAAGTCCTCTTATAATCAAATAGTAAGACTTACTTGTCAAGCATGCTTGATTCCTTCTTGCCACTACATAGACTTCAGTAGCAGCCATGGTAAATTTTCTCTTGCACAACAAAATGATAGCATCATTACAAATCATACAAAAAATGTCCAATCTAACATTCTTGATTCTGCAAATCAGATTTAGGAGTCCTTGAGAGGCGTCTTGCTTAATAATTTCCTTTAACAATTTCATATAAGTGTTGAAATTCAAAGTCAAACCCTTTTCATAGAGTTCAATAAATATCTCTGTAGCCAGATCCACCATACCATTTTCGCACAATCCATTAATCATGCAATTATAGCATGGAAGTGAAGGAGCCAATGTCCTCCTAAACTCATCAAATATTTCAAGTGCCTTATCAATTTGTCCTACTTTGCAATATCCATCAATCATTATACAATAAGTAATGCAATCAGCAGTCAAATCCATTTCTGGCATTCGGTTGTACATCGCTTGTGCATCTTCAAGCACACCCGCAACAATAAGTGCTTTAATAAGTACATTGCACATAACTTTATCCATGATAATTCCGGCTTCTTCTATTCTACGTTTAATATCTAGAATTCCTACAACATTCACTTCCTGGATATAACCTTTTAAAAGTGTGGTGTATGTGAAAACATCTGCTGGTATCTTTTTTGAGAATTCATCTGCATCAGACGTCCTCCCAATCTTGCATAAGCAATTGATCAAGGTGTTGCAAGTAAGATAACAATGACCAATCCCTTTCTTCTCCCTTTCAGCTAGCAGTTGATAGACAATGTCAAAATCTCCTCTTTTACAGAATCCATCAGCCAAAATAGCATATATGAACTCATTCAATTGAATCCCCAAATTTCTAACGATTCTAAATACCAAAAATGCCTCGTTCAATTTTCCACTTCTAGACAAACCCATAACAAGTTCAGTAAATATAAACAAATTGGGTTTACAGAACTCAGCTACCTTGTCCGCCAAGGCGTCAAATTGACGGTTGCCGCCGCAGTATTCACGCGAAATCCCGGCATACGGTGGCGCCTTGACAGCACGGCGGCTGTAACGGGCTAGAAACTGAAATCGCCTCATTTGGCCTTCTGATAATTCTTTTTCACAGAGAGAAACAATACAAATACTTCAGATGGAAAATGGAACCAACCAGACATAACTCTGCTGATTTCCTCGACTAATTGATAGAAATCAGAAAGCATTTGAAGGAGCTTGGGAGAGAAAGCGAAGGTGGAAGAATAAATACTTGATTATTATTCATCACTTGCTTCAGTGTTTTGAGTAAACTCACTGTTTGAATTTCACGATTTTAACCTTCAGACTTAATTATCTTAAATTTTTATATTTTTATTAGGTTAACTCGTGACTATTATGAAATTTAAAAAAACTTAGTTATGTAAACACGACTGTTATGAATTTATACTTTTAATTATATTAATATTTAATTAATAAATGTATATACAAATTTTTATCAAATTTTATTAGCTTTCTCAATTAACATTTCTTTTATTTAATAATAAATATATTATAAAAATAACGTAAATTAAAATAAAATATAGGGAAAATTTTATACTTTTTTCAATCTTATAAATATATAGAAAGAAGTATATAGATGTATAAAAGGTCTAAAAATTTTGTCATAGAAGATCGTGACTACAATAATCCTGACGGGAGTGAGTAAAGAGAGTTTTAAGCCATGAATACCTTCTCAAGTGATCTTGTTTATTTTTCTTCTACCATTTCTGTTGCAATCTCCATTCTCATGTTAAACGTACATTTTCAAATAAATAGAAAATTTTATAGAAATTACTCGTCTTCCTGTGAAAGGTTGTATTTATAGTACTTTCTCACCTTTACTCAATCCCTACAGTATATATTATTGTGACCATTCTTGGACAAGAAGTATAAGAACTATTCTCTCTACCCATCATCCAAAAGTTAAAGAAATTATCCAAAATTCCTATCTAGAACAATGTGGTCTAAAAGCTACGGTAAAGCAGTATGCAAAGCTAGAAATTCCAAATGAGCTCATCTTTCTTTAGAAAGAACAAAACCATACGCATCTTTATATTGTAGCTATTCGTTTTGTTTTTACCTTCCATGGAAGAAAAGGCATTCCTACTATAGCCAGCATCTCTCTTTTTGACACTGCCTATATTATGTACCAAAACACCTTAATTGGTACTACATTGACAACCCTCAATAATAGAAGTGACATCTTTACTATTGCCCCTGATTTCTATATTAGGCTTAATGATCCTATTTTATCTGAGAAACTTCAAGTCCATATCCAAATCATTGGAGCAGAACAAGATCCTACAGCCATTATGGCCATTTTGCATCACCAAATGATCTATCGTTCGTAGAATCGTGTCATAGATCTTATTTTCACTTCAGATACGTTGTACATGGTAGTAGATAGAGCTCATGATCAGATTACGATTATTCAAATCCTGAAGTAGCTACCCTCGATGGAGCTTGAAAAGCTGATGCCAACTAAATAGATCACAAATACCAAAAGGTGCTTCATGCTCTTTATCGACACTCTTTTCACACTACCACTCCTCCTATGCTAAAGACCTTACAAGATGAAGCTATGAAATCCATCTATACTAAGCCCAGTGAAGATCAACCTAGACCCTCAATTACTTCTAATCCTATTTTGACCCTCAACTACATCTAGTCCTATTTTGATTCTTTAACTGGTGTTTTCACATACAGAAGGCAAAGATAGACCTCCGATCTATTACTTTAAGCCTGCTGGAGAACTTGTTTGTGTTAGCCATCAACGTGGACAATTTATCTGGGATGTTGATCACTCCATGTGTGAACCAAACTGTGAAGTTTGTCTAAATCATGAACTAGACAGTGATGAAGATGAGCTTTATAATTAGCGACGATGGAAGAAGAAGAACAAACAAATAGAGTTCATCGTTGTCATCTTTATCAACAATACTCACATCACCATGATGATAGACCTTGGATTGACAATCCAAGATTAAGACCCAGAAATTTTTTAGCATTACTCAAAGTTATTGACAAATGAACTTTATTCCATCCAGAGTCAATCTCAAAACATCCTCAGCCAGTGATTCCTTCTATTCCTATTGTTCCTACTCTAAATCTCATTCCTTACATGGTGGTCAACCCGCATGAAGAAGACTTTCCTTCGATGGAGAGACACATGAATGGTCATAATAAGATTATCTCTAACCCTTATATTTTTGTTACAAGAATTATTTCTCATGGAACTATGATCTAAAATCCTATTGATGAAACTCTTGACTGCTAGACTGACAATGTTTTGGCCCAAAATAAAGTCCTTCGACGGATTGACGCCAAACTTGATGGATTGCGTCAATAAACACAGGCTACTTACCAACGAGTCAATAAAGTCTCATCAGAAATCCAATCCTTGTATAAATCACTAAAAGATCAAATAGCCCAACTTGTTGCTAATCTACGAAGATATGTTAACACTCAATATTTTGTCCCTAACTTCACCACTAAAAAGCAAGAACTCAGAAAGGTGAAAAAAGTACTTTAACAAATGGAAGCTAACATGTAGAAAGAACATTTCAGGACTGTTTATGGAGCCTATTCCACATCTTTTTTGGTTGTCCAACATATTTATCCTACTCTAAAAGTTATCCAACCCATCTATTCTTCACCAAAATACCCTGAAGCAGCTAACTATGAAAAGGTATTCAAGATGAAATACCATTTAATCGGAAACATATCTATCCTACCAATACTAAGTCTAAATCGACCAGATCCTCCAAACCTAAACCTAAAAATTCTCTTGAACCATTACCATCATAAACTAAGCCCATTGAATCCACTAATTTATGGACAAAACCTTTGCAAATCAAAACTCCACCTTCTTCACCACAATAACCTTAACCTTCACAATCCACTAGAAGGGATAAAGCTCCTCAAACAAAGTTCATAGCAACCATTGCAGTAGCCTCTATTCTTGAGATATTTGGAGAACAATGATAGCAACTCTTACACCAACCTCTATTCCTGAGATATCTGAAGAAGAATGCATAGCAACTCTTGCACCAACCCCTATTCCTGAGATATCCGATGAAGAATGCCCATCTAAGCATTTTAGCATCATTGAACAATCCTCTGAACCAGCTGAGGTATTTGAATCATCTTCTGATGAGTCTAAGCACTTTGTTGATCTATCTGAGCTAAGCCAGATTATGATGACCATGTCTAAACCTACTGAGGTTGAACCAGATATTAGTAAAACTAAATCCATAAGAACTAAACCTCTCAGAACCACACCACCGACAGTACCAATACCACCAACTAGACCTAAGACCATGGTTTACCTTTGATGATATTCCACCCAAAAAATGGAGAGAACATCTCCATGAATTCGATGCTTGGATTGACTTGCAAATGACTTAACTAAATAATCCATTAAAGGATATTTTGTCTGAGTTTACTTCTCGATTTACTGGCACATTATGAGAATGGTGGCAAAGTCTCGATGATTATCGAAGACTGCAATATATTCAAGTCGCATCTACTGGATTACTACTTGGCATAATTCAAAAAGAGTACATTGGTGACTTTCAACTCATCGAGAAGAAAATCAGGCAGGAATATTTTGAGATGAAGTGTAGTTCTTTAGATAGAAGAGACCTATAGAAACATTTTCAGCGTATGACAGAATGTTATTATCTTCTTATAATATTCAACGATATTAATCTTCGTTATGCATTCATTTCCTACATTTCAGAAGAATTACAACCTGAATTATAAAGGACCATTTCTGTACTTTAAAGAGATATGAAATATATATCTCTTAGAGAAATCTATTAGCTTTCCTTGGCTTCTTTTGACAAGCTACGTGATCAACAAGTATTTTTTAAAAACATGATTAAAGGTGGTCCTCTGTTAAAGAAGACGTGCAAAAAACCTGATTTGACGATCAATTGTAAGGAGAAAAAGACTATGATTGTCATACGAAGAAGAAAACATCATTATAGAAAGTTCTCCTATGAGAAGTTCCATAAATCTCACATTTCTCATTAAGAAAACTATAAGCCCTTCAGAAAAAAGAAACGATGATGATTTGTTAGATTCTTCAAATGGAGAAATCCCCAAGCAAAATTGTCATATCATTGTTTTCTCTATGGCAAATCAGGACACTATGCTCGTCAATTTTCTAATAAGATGAAAAGGGATATCAAACTACTGGATTCTATTGAAACTATAATGTCTATCCATGATAATCATGGAAACATTGAAGATCTCATTGAAGAACAATCTAGTGAAGATGAGGATACCAAGTTCGCTATTCTCGTTGACTCTTTTGAAGAGGAGTGTGACTCCTCAGGTACTCCAATTATTGAAGATAACGAAGATAACATGTTATGCATGTTACATCAAAAGTGCTTAAAGGTAGATACCAGACCCCTCACAATTTCTCGACCTTATGTCTATATTCAAATATTACAACAAGGAAAATATGATCGACCTATTAAAGCTATTGGGCATATGGGCACTACATCATGCAGAAGTATTTTGAAGCCCAACATTTTACCTCCTGAAGCATGCAGTTCACATGATGAGTATTTTACTATTGCTAAAGGAAATTCTTTCAAGTTTGGTCTTATTATAAAAAGGAAAATAGGGATCCGTTTCTTCCTTAATTGTGTAGTTTGTATCAAGCCCTTGGAAGCCATCTACCCGAGCCAAATCTTTTGATTGGCATGAATGCCTACTGTAAGGCATCTCCATTCCAAATCATTCCTACAAGGATTAAATTTCGAGCCAATTTCAGTTCCTACTCTGAAATCAGAAGCATGTTTGAACTCAAATAAGTACCACCTCCGTATGAAGATCTAAGAGATTAATTCTTAGAGCATCGTTCTAAGAACCATGCATAGTTCTCACATCCTCATCCTTTATGGAAGAATCCACCTCACACTCATCACTCTCAATGTTCCTCCTCATCCCTACTACTTTGACACTATTACAACTTATCGAGTGGTCTACCATCTTTATAATAGACTCACTGAATCGACAATATGGAATTTATGGGCATTATCCTCTTAATATGCCTGTTCTATTTCTCTTTTCCCCCTTTTTATGTATACAACCATCCTTCTGATCCTACCAAGTCTAAATCTCTCTTCTGGACCTTCCTTGAATGGTTTTAGTTTCGTTTGAAATGGTGCATCTAGATCTCCTAGATTTTGAATAGACACTAGCTCTGGGACATTCCCTTGAAAGACTAAAAATCTTATGCAATCTTCATCATCCATCGTCCTTATTGTTTGACGACGACAAGATACATTTGTACCTCATTTATGTTCAAAATTGGCACGATATTGTTGATTGGCCTACAAAACAAACCCAAATAATGATAGATGTACATTTGTTTTTAGATCACTTAAATTATTATCCTATGAGCGCTCAACTCCCTAAGTACAAGTCTCTCACCCTTATCCTAGAGATTTTAGTCTCCCAGAACTCTCGCCCTTATCCTAGAGATTTTAGTCTCCCAGAACCCATTTCTCCCTCTGCTGCATATTGGACTTCGATTGACCAGTTTACTTTTACTGGTTTTAACATCATAGCTAGCGACTTGCCTTATCCTCTAGCCTTTGCAACCCATCAATAAGCTGCTCATGCTGAAAGTGCTACACATTCCAACAAAATTGAGCCTAGTGAGCCTAACCCACATCCGAACAACATTGAGACTAGTGAGCCTGATCCATTTCAAGATGCTCAAAGACGCAGCCTCCAATTTAGTTTGACACATAATTTGATCATTTTATCCAAGTCATGGACAAAGTTGATGATGACGTAGATTTGGCAAAATATTCTGACAATGACAGTGGTGTCTTACATTCTCTCTCTGCACCTCTTAAAGATTCCTTCTTATCTTGTAAAAGAATCTTTAGGACCAAGTGTTTTCCAATTATTCTTCTTTTTTCTTATTTCGTTTTGTAAGTTCGTGTGCATTATTATACCTAGGGATTTTTTCCTTTAAAGTTGTTTTTCTCTATCCCCTTACTTGGTCTATAAAAGTAAGACTTCCTTTTCGTTGTACTCAGAGGTTTTTAGAAGCAAAAATCAATCAAAGTATTGTGTGCTTTGTTATATGGCTTCTCTCTGCTGAAAGTTTGAGTCTTCAATAATGTAACATACAGAAAGACAAATATGCTCTACACTTCTTTACGAATATGTTGTGTATCAGAAAGTCTTAAACCATAGATTCTGTTTAAGGTCATTATTAAATGGAGAAAGATTGAAGAGTGTAAAATTTTAAGAGGTAGGCCTTAAGAGTTGATGCTTATTGAGGAGAAAAGACTTGTGTCTCGGTTAGCATACGTGAAATTTAGACTATAGTCAATCTTTGTTTATCCTTGATCTCTTATGGATGATCTGTTTTATCAATCACTTTACTAATTCGCTAGTGTCCCCATGGTCCTTTGACCAAGGGTAGTCCGAATGATAATTTATCTTGAAATCATTCCAATTTGGAGGGCATGGGCTTTGTGCATTTATGAACAGTTCATTAGGCTCAATGTTGTTGGCCTTGGTCGTGCAAGACTTATATTTACTATCATTCTTACTTTCTTATAAATAGATGTCAAAATTTTTATGTTATGATTTAATTATTATTATAACTTTAATTAAATTATTTTTTATAGAAACATATACAATAAGTATATATATATATAATTTAATAAATATGACAAAAAAATCAAACTTTATAGAATT
>JAOTAZ010000219.1:6442993-6456121 GCA_025629785.1 Erythroxylum oxycarpum
TTCTTAAATTACAAGGGACCTCCATATCTTTTGCCTAAAAAGATATATTTGCAACTTAGACATTCTAAAGGTCCTAGAAAAAGTAAAAGAAAAGCTTAATGTTTGAAAACATGAAAGGAAAATGTTAGAAACAAATGCTTTTTTTAAACATTAGTTCTAGTGGGTTAATTATGCCCTTTAGTTTGTAAAAAAAAAGAGCATATTCTGAGCCTGATTTAGAGATTTATAGTTGTGTAAAATCATAAATGGATAAAATGGGAGCATATGAAAGATATACCTCATTTGTGTATAAACCTTGCACTTGGCTTAATGCCACTCGTAACAACCAAAGTAGTGTAGCAAGGGTGTACATATACTTGCTCGTTCATGTTTTGGCCATTTGTTTACTTGAAATAAATTGCTACCACTGAAAGGACATTGGTAATGCAGGAGCATTAGGACCTCTTGTCCCTCAGGTTGCTGCTTTGATTAATCTTCAATACTTGTAAGCTTATATTTCTTTTTCATCTTTATAATTACTTGTGAGGCTCGAGCCTGATACATGCCACTCGATTTAAAGACTATAACCTTTGCTAACTTTAAGTATAAACTTGCTTCATAAGACTTGGATATAACTAATTAAGCTTAAAAGTTTACAGTCTAAACTCAATGGCTGACTCAGCCTATTGTCATGACCTGAATGAGCAAGTGACTGACACGTGAAACCCTAAAATTAAAGCCATCAGATCACATGTAAGCTTGACTACTAGTGAAGAAATTAAATTCAAAATCCTGGAACAATAAATAACAACACAAGCGCACTTAAGTACAAACACAATAAAGTATAATAATTAGCATGCATCAGAAGAAAAAATTTCAACATACTAGACCATGTCATTGCAGATGCTAGAGTACAAGTAAAAGTAAAATCAAATGAAAAGCATAATAGAGGTAGATATATTGCACCCATGCTCCTTTAAGTCACTATTGTGAAGTTGGAGGTAACTAACCTGAAAAATAGAGTTGAAGGGATTTAGACTTTATTTAGTAAGTCCATATAGTCCTACGACACTTAATGGCATGCTCATAAAATATACAATTTGTGTTAAAATAAACGCACAACCACAAAATAAATTATAGAGAAGGAATATATGAAGGCTCCTATTCTCATTTCAGAAGTTAAGGAAGTTACTCGGTGTTTACTCGATAGATGCGGAAGATTTCAGTCTTTCTTGTTTAAACTGAATTTTGACAATATCAGTTTAAGGGAGGGCATGTTAGATGTGGATTCACGTGCATGGATACTGTTCACGTGCATGGATACTGTTTGTTACTGTTCAACACCAGTACTTACCGAGTTTATTGCCATTGTTTATTATTTATTGCCATTGTTTATTATTATTATTAGGTAGTTTTGTTGTTACCGAGTATCTAGCTTAGTAGGTTGTTCTATCATGCTAACGTGCTCCTGTGAGAGTGGAAAACGTTGGGATTGTAAGTCTATAACTAGGCAGTCATTTCATTGAATAAAATAAGTTCAGCAATTATATTTTTCCTATCAGTGGTATCAGAGCTAGGTTAGCAAACCGTGAGTGTGAGTGAAATTGAGTAAAATTTTGAGTGTTCAAACATAAAGTTTGCAGCAGCAGTTATGGCCTCGGATAACTATGTCCAACCGGCAATTCCGCGCTTTGACGGTCACTACGATCATTGGAGCATGTTGATGGAGAATTTCTTAAGGTCCAAAGAATATTGGGATGTTGTTACTTCTGGAATCCTTGAACCAGATGGAGCAACTTTGACAGCAGCACAACGAACAGCTCATGAAGCGGCAAAGCTAAAAGATCTCAAAGCAAAGAACTACTTGTTTCAAGCAATAGACAGGTCCATAATGGAGACGATTCTTTGCAAGGACACTTCGAAGCAAATTTGGGATTCTATGAAGAAAAAGTATCAGGGGTCTGCAAGAGCAAAGAGGCAGCAGCTACAAGCTCTTCGTACGGAATTCGAAACGCTACGAATGATTTCGAGAGAGTCTGTTACATATTATTTTTCAAGAATGATGGCAATTGTCAGCAAGATGCGGATTCATGGTGACAAGACGAAGGACACCGCCATTGTTGAAAAAATTCTTCGATCCTTGACACTAAAATTCAATTATATTTTCTGTGCCATCGAAGAATCCAATGATATTGAAGAACTCTCAATCGATGAGATGCAAGGTTCGTTATTGGTTCATGAGCAGAAACTCCAACACCAAGACAAAGAAGAACAAGCATTGAAGGTAGCAACCAATCCAAAAGGCCATGATCGAAGAGGTCGAGGACGAGGAAGGGGATTTCACCAACGCAGCAGCTTCAACGATCAGAGTTTAGGCGACGATCAAAGTCTAGAAGGCTCTTCATCTGATTGTGTGCAAAGTCGAGGTCGAGGGCAACGTGCAACAAGTTTCAGGCCAGTCGACAAGTCTAAAGTTGAATGCTTTAGATGTCACAAGTATGAGCACTACCAATCTAAATGTAGGACCAATCTCAGACGTAATGTGGAGACAATGAATTTTGTTGAAGAAAACGAAGAAGGAGAGATACTCCTAATGGCATGCCAAGAGAAAGAAGTGTCTTCACCAACCGTATGGTACCTCGACACAGGCTGTAGCAATCATATGTGCGGCAATAAGGAGACGTTTTCTTCGATCGATGATTCTCACCGCGCCGAAGTGAAGCTTGGAGATGCCTCCACTCTTAAAATCATGGGAAAAGGTACTATCCAAGTCTCTTCGGAGAGTAAAACGCAGACCATTAATGATGTTTTTTATGTTCCTGAATTGAAATCTAACCTCTTAAGTGCCGGCCAATTACTTGAGAAGGGGTATGAAATTATATTTAAAAGTGGAGTTTGCAAGATTTATGATCAGCATCAGAATTTTCTTGTTCAAGTTAATATGACATCGAACAGAATGTTTCCTCTCCACCTTGATGATTCTGTTCATGCTTGCTACACGGCAAAATTAAAGGACGAAGCATGGATATGGCATTTCAGATATGGACATCTTAATTTTGGTGGTTTGCGGACACTACACCAAAAGAATATGGTGGAAGGACTTCCTCCGATTACAATCCCATCGGGAGTTTGCGAAGATTGTGTTGTTAGCAAACAACATCGAGCTCAGTTTCCACAAGGCAAGGCGTGGAGAGCTAAGAAGCAACTGGAGTTGATCCATTCAGATCTTTGCGGTCCAATCACACCGGTTTCTAATGGAGGTAAACGATATTTGATCACATTCATTGATGATTTTAGTCGAAAGATGTGGGTATATTTCTTGAAAGAAAAGACTGAAGCTTTCGAAGCATTTAAGAATTTCAAGAGTCTTGTCGAAAAGGAGAGCGACAATTTAATCAAAGTTTTTCGTACGGACCGTGGAGGTGAGTACATGTCTCTTGAATTTGATGATTTTTGTGCAAAGTATGGAATTCGTAGGCAACTCACTGCAGCCTATACACCACAACAAAATGGAGTATGTGAGAGGAAAAATCGAACTATTCTCAACATGGTTCGAAGTCTGCTACGAAGAAGTGGAATTCCGAAGAATTTTTGGCCGGAGGCAGTAAATTGGAGTGTTCATCTCTTGAACAGAAGTCCCACACTTGCTGTTTTGAATATGACACCTGAAGAAGCTTGGAGTGAACAGAGACCAACAATTGACTACTTCAGAATCTTTGGGTGTATCGCATATGCTCATGTTCCAGATCAGAAGCGGAAAAAGCTTGACGATAAGGGGGTAAAATGTGTCTTTCTTGGCGTAAGTGATCATTCGAAAGCTTACAAACTCTATAATCCCGTAACCAAGAAGATTGTAATTAGTCGTGATGTGGTATTTGATGAAGAAAGGTTTTGGCCTTGGAATGATCAAGCTCAAAATGCAGCTCCAATAGCGGCTGATTTTGAAGAAATCGAGGAGGAACATCAACATCAGAATTTAATCAATAATAATTCTGAACCTGTTGAAACAGTAATGCAACAGCCCAATTCCGAAGCAGCTCCAACACCTAGTGAACGTCCTCATCGCCATCGACAAAGGCCAACATGGATGCAAGATTATGAGGTGTCCGGAATCGATCGAAGTGAAGATCCATTAATCCATTTTGCCTTGTTCGTGGATAGTGACCCAACTACTTTTGATGAAGCAGTAAAAGATAAAAGGTGGAGAGAAGCAATGAATGTAGAGATTGAAGCGATTGAGAAAAACAACACTTGGGAATTAACAGATCTTCCCAAAGGCCACAACACTATTGGTGTTAAATGGGTCTACAAGACAAAGCTGAACAAGGATGGCGGCATTGACAAATACAAGGCACGGCTGGTGGCAAAAGGTTACAAGCAAGAATATGGGGTGGATTACAAAGAGGTGTTTGCGCCGGTTGCGAGACTCGACACAATTCGGTTGGTGATTGCACTTGCAACTCAGAATTCTTGGCCGATTCATCAATTAGATGTGAAGTCCGCCTTTTTACATGGTGATCTTCAAGAACAGGTATTTATTGACCAACCTCCTGGATATGTGAAGTATGGTTGTGAGCATAAAGTCTACAAATTAAAGAAGGCGTTGTATGGATTACGACAAGCTCCTCGAGCGTGGTACGGTAGAATCGAAGCTTATTTTTTGAAGGAAGGTTTTACCAAGTGTCCTTATGAACATACTTTGTTTATTAAGGGTGGTCATGATGGGAAATTTCTTTTAATATGCTTGTATGTAGATGATCTCATTTACACAGGGAACGATGGTGTCATGATGGAGAGATTCAAGCAATCGATGATGCATGAATTCGAGATGACCGATCTCGGATTGATGAACTATTTCTTAGGTATTGAAGTACATCAATTTGCTGCTGGTACTTTCATTTGCCAAAAGAAATATGTGCAAGAGATTTTAGAGAAGTTTCAGTTGAAGGATTGCAATCCAGTTTCTACACCAACAGAAGTTGGATTAAAGCTCACCAAAGATCCTGATGGAAGGAAAATAAACTCCACCATGTACAGGCAACTTGTGGGGAGTCTGATGTACTTAACAACAACAAGGCCAGACATCATGTATGGTGTTAGTCTCATTAGTCGATACATGGAGAGTCCCACCGAAAAACACTTGCAGGCTGCTAAGCGTATTTTGCGCTATTTGAAAGGGACTACATCTCTTGGGCTGCTTTATAAGAAAGGAGAAAATTCAGATTTGTTGGGTTTCACAGACAGCGATTATGCAGGAGATATCGAGGATCGGAAAAGCACTTCAGGCTATGTATTTATGCTTGGTTCAGCGGCTGTCTCATGGGCTTCAAAGAAACAACCCATAGTCACTCTTTCAACAACAGAAGCTGAATTTGTTGCAGCCACATCAAGTGCTTGTCAAGCTGTTTGGTTGAGGAAGATTCTTGGAGAACTTCAGTTCGTACAACAAGACGCAACAGCGATATTCTGTGATAATAATTCAGCCATCAAATTATCAAGAAACCCAGTTCTACATGGAAGAAGCAAGCACATCGATGTGAAGTACCATTTCTTGAGAGATCTTACAAGAGATGGTGTAATTGATCTTATTTTCTGCAGAAGTGAAGATCAAGTTGCTGATTTATTCACCAAGCCTCTCAAAATTGCTACATTTCAGAAGTTAAGGAAGCTACTCGGTGTTTGCTCGATAGATGCGGAAGATTGCAGTCTTTCTTGTTTAAACTGATTTTTTGCCAATATCAGTTTAAGGGAGGGCATGTTAGACGTGGATTCAAGTGCATGGATACTGTTCACGTGCATGGATATTGTTTGTTACTGTTCAACACCAGTACTTACCGAGTTTATTGCCATTGTTTATTATTATTATTAGGTAGTTTTGTTGTTACCGAGTATCTAGCTTAGTAGGTTGTTAATAGTGGCTCTGTCATGCTAACGTGCTCCTGTGAGAGTGGAAAACGTTGGGATTGTAAGTTTATAAATAGGCATTCATTTCATTGAATAAATAATTCCAAATTCTTTGTACTTCATTTCTTCTTTACATAAGGTTTCTCTGAAGTTGTTCCCCCCCGCATATTTTTTATTGTCACATTAAAAGCTGAGAAAGCAGCTTGTTCTGTACGTACCCATTTCTACATTTGGTATCAGAGCCAGGTTCCGTGTCAGTTTCAAAAACGTAAGATGAGTGATCTTCAGGTTCTCGGCGGAGTGAAGAAGCTAAACAATCAGAACTACAACTCCTGGTCTACTTGTATGATGTCCTACATGCAAGGCCAGGATTTGTGGGAGGTTGTAAATGGCAGCGAAGTTACACCACCAGAAGCAGATGATGCAAACGGTGTGCTGAGGAAGTGGAAGATAAAAGCGGGCAAGGCCATGTTTGCGTTAAAGACAACGATTGAAGAAGATGTGCTGGAGCACATTCGGGATGCCAATACTCCCAAAGACGCTTGGGATACATTCGCCAAATTGTTCTCCAAGAAGAATGACACGAGGCTTCAGCTTCTTGAGAGCGAGTTGCTGATGTATCGTAAGGTGACTCAACAGTCACTCAGTACTTTCATAAGGTAAAGTCGCTATGCCGAAAGATTTCTGAGTTGGATCCTGAAGCTCCAATCGGTGAAAATAGGATGAAGAGAATAATCATCCATGGTTTGAAACCCGAATTTAGAGGCTTCGTCGCTGCTGTACAGGGGTGGCAAATTCAACCATCACTTGTTGAATTCGAGAATCTGCTGGCTGGTAAGGAAGCATTAGCAAAGCAAATGGTTGGAGTTTCATTAAAGGGTGAAGAGGAAGCTCTCTACGTCAATAAGAGCAGGTGGAACTCCAAGCAGCAAGTTGTTATTGGGTCTAAAAGGAAGGAGGATAAGGAGA
The DNA here is from genome assembly GCA_025629785.1 of Erythroxylum oxycarpum. Classification (NCBI taxonomy): domain Eukaryota; kingdom Viridiplantae; phylum Streptophyta; class Magnoliopsida; order Malpighiales; family Erythroxylaceae; genus Erythroxylum; species Erythroxylum oxycarpum. The sequence continues at coordinate 6,449,846 of JAOTAZ010000219.1, forward strand.
AAAATCATCAAGGTGAAGGGAGCAGTCATTCCAAGGGAGCTTCAAAGAACCATGGCAGTAGTAAAAGGTTTGAAGGGAAGTGCTTTAATTGTGACAAGAAGGGTCACATGGCAAAAGATTGTTGGTCGAAAAAGAGGTTGGTTGAGGGTAATGTTGCTACTTCCAAAAGTGAAGAGGAGTGGGATGTTGAGGCTCTGCTAGCTACAGATGAGGAGCTGGCCCTTACGGCAGCCATATCCAATCGAATTGATTATGAAGCTGACTGGATCGTGGACTCGGGCTACTCGAACCATATGACAGGTGATAAAGAGAAGCTACAGAACGTATCAGAATACAAAGGAAGTCGTGTGGTAGTGACAGCAAGCAACTCAAAGCTGCAGATAGCTCATGTCGGTAATTCATTTGTCCCACCTCGACATAATGCTACCGAGGTGCCACTTTAAAATGTCTATCATGTCCCAGGTATGAAGAAGAATTTACTTTCAGTTGCACAATTAACATCTTCAGGGCATCATGTTCTGTTTGGTCCTCAAGATGTGAAGGTTTATCGCAACCTTAAGATTGAAGAGGAGCCGGTGATGGAGGGCAGAAGAGTTGAGTCAGTCTATGTGATGTCTGCGGAAACTGCATACGTAGACAAAACAAGGAGAAACGAGACAGCAGACCTATGGCACATGAGGCTGAGTCATGTTAGCTATTCCAAGCTAGACATGATGATGAAGAAGTCGATGCTAAAGGGGCTTCCAAACCTTGAAGTGAGGACCGACATGGTATGTGCTGGTTGTCAATATGGGAAAGCACACCAGTTACCATATGAAGAATCCAAAGTGGATTAAAGCCATGGAAGAAGAAATTGGTGCGCTAGAACAGAATCAAACTTGGGAGCTTGTACCAAAGCTAGGTAATGTCAAACCTATCTCTTGCAAATGGGTTTATAAGCTTAAACGTCATACAGATGGATCAATCGAGAGATATAAGGCTCGTCTGGTAGCTCGGGGTTTCTCTCAACAATATGGACTAGACTATGATGAAACTTTTAGTCCAGTGGCAAAGCTAACAACCGTCAGGGTTCTACTTGCACTAGCAGCAAACAAAGATTGGAAGTTATGGCAAATGGATGTAAAGAATGCATTTTTACATGGAGAATTGGATCATGAGATATACATGTGTCAACCAATGGGTTTCCAGAGTAAAGAACATCCTGGGTATGTATGTAAGCTTCGGAAAGCACTCTGCGGATTGAAGCAAGCACCAAGGGCTTGATATGGTAAGATTGCTGAATTTCTTACCCATAATGGTTATTCGGTAACACCAGCAGACTCTAGTTTATTTGTTAAAGTTGTTGGAAGCAAATTAGCCATTGTGCTAGTGTATGTAGATGATCTGATTCTTACAGGAGATTGTGATGATGAAATTCTCTGAATAAAGGAGAATTTGTCAATTCAGTTCTTAATGAAAGAGCTTGGACAACTAAATCACTTCCTTGGCTTGGAAGTTGATCGTAGTGAAGATGGAATCTTTCTTCACCAACAGAAATATTCCAGAGACTCGTTGAAAAGATTTGGGATGGTAAATTGCAAACCAATTTTGACGCCAATGGAGTCAAATGTTAAGATATGTGCTCATGAAGGGAAGGACTCGGAGGATGCGACAATGTACCGACAGGTGGCAGATAGCTTACTCTACTTAACTCTAACAAGACCTGATATATCTTATGCAGTTGGTGTGATGAGTCGGTATATGCAAAATCCAAAGAAGCCTCATTTAGAAGCAGTCCGACGAATCTTGAGGTATGTGAAGAGTACGCTCGGTTGTGGTATTATGTATAAGAAATGTAAAGATTGCAAACTAGTTGGCTACTGCGATGCTGACTATGCAGGAGACTATGATACTCGACGTTCAACTACTGGATATGTTTTTATGCTTGGGTTTGGAGCAATTTCTTGGTGTAGTAAAAGACAACCAACTGTGTCCTTATCAACAACAGAGGCGGAGTATCAAGCGGCAATAATGGCAGCCCAAGAGAGTACATGGCTTGTACAATTGATGAAGGATTTACATCAATCAATAGATTATGCAGTTCCATTGTATTGCGACAATCAATCATCAATTCGGTTGGCAGAAAATCCAGTTTTTCATGCAAGAACTAAACATGTAGAAGTGCATTATCACTTTATTAGGGAGAAAGTTTTGCAAGGAGAGATTGCATTGGAGCAGGTCAGAACAGAGGATCAAGTTACGGACCTGTTTACAAAAGGATTAAATGTCAACAAGATTGAAAGTTTTTGTCATCAGCTAAGCATGACGAAAAGAATAGAAGCTGGTGTTGAGGGGGAGTATTGAAGGATTCATGTGCATGGATACTGTTCACGTGAATGGATATTGTTTGTTACTGTTCAACACCAGCACTTACCGAGTTTATTGCCATTGTTTATTATTATTATTAGGTAGTTTTGTTGTTACCGGGTATCTAGCTTAGTAGGTTATTAATAGTGGCTCTATCATGCTAACGTGCTCTTGTGAGAGTGGAAAACGTTAGGATTGTAGGTCTATAAATAGGCAGTCATTTCATTGAATAAATTATTCCAAATTCTTTGTACTTCATTTCTTCTCTACGTAAGGTTTCTCTGAAGTTGTTCCCTCCCGCATATTTTTTTGTCACATTAAAAGCTAGGAAAGCAACTTGTTCTATACGTACCCATTTCTACATAGTGCAGCTCATTGAAACGGATCAGTTGATACATTGTGATGTGTTGCTTAAAGCTCCTGGGACTAAGATTGCCATTACAATGTTGTATGCATCAAATCATAAGTTCCAAAGGCTACAAGCTTGGCAAGAATTGGAGAACACTAGCCATCTTATGAGGTTGCCATGAATGGTGTTAGGTGAGTATAACTATGTCTTCAAGTTTGAAGAAGCAAGGAGTGGGAGAAGTTGGAACCAAGTCGACTGTTGAGAACTTCAAGAGGTGGTGGAGAGGACGGGGTTGGCTAATCTAAAATGGTATGGTAATGCTTATACTTGGACCAATAAGCAATCGAGAGATTGGTTTTTGTTGAAAAAAATGGACCGATGTATGGTTAATGACAAATGGATAGAGACCTACCTTACAAGTAGCACTTTGTTTGATGATCCAACTGTATCGGATCATAGTCCAATTGCAGTGGAGCTGCTAATAGGTGATAGAATGAGGAAGACCTCATTTAAGATCTTCAATCACTTGATGGATAATCCTAACTTCAGAAACATACTCATCGAGGAGATGCTGGGGGGACATACCTAGATTAAAAGGATATCAAATCACTATGAGACTCAAAGCCTTGCAAAACCGTCTGAAATTGCTTAGTAGGAAAGCAGTCCAACCAGACTTGAAATCTCTAACTGAAGCTCTAGAAGAGCTAAAGCAATGTCAGAAGAGAATACTTGATAGACCAGAAGATTTGTAGCTAAGAACATAGGAAGCTGCATTAGTGGAAAAATTTAATCTGCTGTTGAATAGTACCCTTAGTATACTAAGGTTGAAATCTCGAATGCTCTGACTGAAGGAGGGTGAGAGATGTACTAAGTATTTTATGAGCTCAATTTTAGCTATATCCTATTGCTAGAAGATGATATGGGGCAAATCATGGACATTGAAAGTAAGAAAAAGGTTGCTTTATAGTACTTTACTCATAATTTGGGATTGTAATGCCATTTAAAGAAAACCCACAGAGGTTATAGCAGGGCTTAAACAATTTGATGAAGACGACAAGGTGGCGGTGGTAAGAGATATAACAAGGGAAGAAATCAAGAATGCAATTTTTTTCCAATGAACCCTAACAAAGCCCTAGGCCCGGATGGTTATAATGCAAGATTTTTTCAAAAACACTGAGATATTGTAGGAGAAGAAGTGGTAGCAGCAATGGATGAGTTCTATAAGAGAGGAACAATCCTTAAGGATTGGAACAAAACATTTATCTGCCTTATTCCCAAACAGAGTAATGCAAGGAAGATAGAACAACTTAGGCCTATAGCTTATTGTAACTTTCTTTATAAAACCATCATAAAGATCCTAGCTAATAGGCTGAGAGTGAGCCTAGGGAAGATAATTAGCCTATAACAGAATGCTTTCATCAAGGGGAGATCAGTGGGAACAAATATCCTACTCTGCCAGGAACTGTTAAAGGGCTATCACTTTAAGAGGAGAATGAGGAATTGCACAATAAAGATGGACCTTGCAAAAGCCTATAACTCAATCAATTGGAACTTTCTTTTTTCTATATTAAAGATAGTCGACTATCCTCCTTTGTTTAGAAAATCGGTTGAGGAATGTGTAACTACTACTTTTATGGCAACCTTAGTGGACGGGGAACCTACAAAACTGATCAAAGCAAGGTGGGGCTTGAGGCAAAGGGACCCATTATCTCCTTATTTGTTTGTCCTATTCATGGAGGTTCTTGTGAATACCATATAGCAGCACCTACAGTTCTAGTTCCATGGCAGATGTAAAGGCATGAAGATCACACATCTAGCTTTTGCAAATGATCTCTTATTATTATTCAGGGATAAGAAGAACTCAATTGATATAATGTTGCAAGCAATGAAAGATTTCCAAAAGATTTCAGTCTTAAGATCCCTCTAAAGAGCTGTTTCTATTTATCTTGCAACTCAAGTAGTAAGATAGAGTCTACAACTATTGAGATGGGATTAACACTAGGTAATTACGCTTTAAATACCCGGGGGTATGAATTTCTCAAAAAAGAATCAATGTTATGGATTATAAACCTTTGTTGGACTCAATCTATGGCAGAATCAACCTATGGAGCAATCGTTTCCTTAGTTATGGGGCAGGCTATAGTTAATTCAGACAATACTGAGCAATCTTACCACTTATTGGATCAACCATTTATCCATTCCCAAAAGTTTCCTTAAGGAAATCGACAGGAGGTTTAGGGAATTCTTATGGAACAGATCAAACTAAGGCAGAAGCAAAGCGAAGATCAGTTGGCACAAAATTTGCAGATCTAAGCAACAGAGGGATTGGGCATCCATTCTGCAAGGATGAATCACAGGGTGAGTTGGAGGCAAAATTTGTGGTGATTGTGCTACAAAAAGGAGGATTTATGGGTGAAATGGATATACAATGTATTCATTAAGCACTAGAGTATCTGGATCCTACGGTCAAGATAAGATATGTCAGGAACTCTAAAAGAAATTATAAAGACCAGACAATGGATGTAGAGTCAGGTGTTTCACAAGATTAGAAATGGAGAAAGCACATCTTTTTGATATGATAATTGACACTATAAAGGTCCTCTATATAAAGTGTAGGAGGTACAGGGCTTGAAATTATTGGTAAATCCAACTATTAAAATAAGTTTGCTTATTCGAAAATCAGTGGATATGGCCCTTCCACAACAGTAGAAGTGTCAATCTTATCATGGAAGAGTTGTCGCGATGTCAGGAAAGAGAGCAAGATGAAATTCAGTAGCTAGCAAATAACTCAATGAAGTTCAACACAAAAGCCTATAAAACACTGTTACAGGCTACACAGAGTACAAGGCAGGAATGGGCAGTTTTAGTATGGGATAGTGATCTTAACTCAGCTCATTTATTCATCTTATGGATGAGAATCAATGGAGGGTTGCTTACAAGGGATAAGATCAGGTTTTTCATTAGCAATTTGAACTGTGAATTACGTAATGCGGAATTGGAAAGTTTGGAACATCTTATGATTACATGTAGGTATACCAGACAAATCTGGAATCGGTTACATAATATACTTAACGTGGCCTGACCAATCTATTCTTGGAGTGAAACTATTGCTTGGCTGGGAAAAATTAGAGTGCATAATGTGGCTTATCTAAAAGCTACCAGGTTAAGTTGGGCAACTTTGGTGTACTACATACGGAGCACAATTGCAGAGTATTGAAAAAAGAGAGTAGAAGCAGTGAGAAGGTTTTTCAAGTCATCTTCCTTCATTGCAGATTGACCATGTTAGCCAGAGGTGTCAGACCCCGCTCTCGGAGCCCAACTGTCCCAGGAGGTGAGCCCTGACTGATGGCCCATTCCTGAGGCGCTGAATTGCTGGCTGAATACTACTACTATAGCTGACACTTGCTGCTAACTTGTTTTGGCCCAACAACCCCTCTCTTAGAGTTTCATCTGATTTTTTTATCATCTGGTTTTGCTATCATCTGGTTTCTGTCGTCTACACTACTATGCCACCATCTGCTTTTCTATCACTACTATCGTCTGGTTCTCTCTTGTTGCTATCGTCTGATTTCCATATCGTT
>JAOTAZ010000219.1:6481173-6492214 GCA_025629785.1 Erythroxylum oxycarpum
AAACTATTAAGTTTTTTTGATATTTAATATGATATATTATAAATATTCAATTAACTTGATTTCGTTAAATGTGGAAAATATGAATCTAAACCCTTATGGAAATGTATTTCAGAGATCAAAATCGACCCTTAATGGAATGCTTCGTTCATGCATGGAAAGGGCAAAATGGTGGTCTTGATAATTTTGGTTTTTAACATGGCAAGCATACTTAACATGACATTGTGAGAGATAATTTGTGTAGTTGTTCAAACCTTAAATTAAAAAAGAAGATTATGATTCTTTCTAGGATAGCTACATCTTTGTGCTACAGCCTTTCTTTCGTTTTCACTCTTTAAGATTTCTGTTCTTTTCTTAAATGGTAAAAAATCATCCATATCCACCAAATTACCTAAATGGCATGTCAAGGCAGGAGCAAAGATTAAGCGGATGATTTTTGCATTTGTATCATAAAACTTTATTTTCTTATTGTGACAAACCAATCACAACTTGCCACGTAACACATTCAATTCTAATTTAACAAATGCATCGGCTATCCTAAGAAGTAACGTTGTGAACATTTTTATAACATAAATGCGATGACCAAAAAATAATAATATACCTTATTAAAGAATGATAAAAAATATAAAGACATGAGTTAGGAATCTTAATTGAAAATATGTTTGAGTTAACTCACCTATTTTTCATCATGCAACCACTTACCAATTGACAAAAAGAAGTTGAAAAAAAAAAGATTAATTTTAGGTTCGTCTTAGGCTTGGGCTTATACTAGGTACTTGGATATTAAGTATAAGACCTAATTATTTGAAAATGTCTTATTTGGTTTATACTCTTAAGAATCAAGGATTCAAATAAGTCTTTTTATTGATTTTGAAAACATTATAGATTAAAAGAAAATAAAACATGCAACTTACACGGCACATTAAAAAAATCATACCTTCTCCCTAATTATTGATCTAAAGCAACAAAACATCTTATTGTTAGAGAGAGAAGATGTTGCTCCTTTCTACGATTTATATGAGATGACTATGATTGCTGGAATTCCTAAAGGTGAGTTGCCTCTCTAAGGTGCTGCTTTACACTTCTCCCTTTCTTTAGCAATTTTCCTATTATTTCTACTTCTGCCACCCCTGATTCTTTCTACTGTTTGAGAAATCAAGAGATTGCAAATTAAAAGTTATCTATTTCAATTGGAATTACTTGATTAGATCTCAAGAGAGGGTAATCAAAAGATTTGGATATCTAGAATTAAGCATAGTTAAATTAATAAGGCAAATGGATGACAATACAAGGATATAATAATCCCTAAGTTTCAACCATTGAGAAACTTCATTTTTATTGTTATCTTTTACTTGTTCAATCATCAAGTTTCTTAGTTTACTTTATTTTTCAATCAATTCAATCTTTTGTTACCATATAAAAAGTGTGATTTAAATTTTAGGTGACTATATTCAATCATTGTGGGAACGATATCTTTTATACTATGAGTTATGATTTACATACTTGCTTACATACTTGCATTATGAAATTTTTCTATATAAAACTATTTACATTGCTTTAATTGAATCTTTCAACTTAGCCATAACAACAAAATTATGGAATTTTAAAACGTTGGACCTCGTTTCTAGAGCCCAACATCTGGAGTCATAAACCGTGAGTGGGTTCCCTTGTAGGGTTATTTCAATGAATCCTCATTAGCTGACATCTTATAAATGTGATGTGCCCACACCAATCAAACACCAAAATTACAATTTAACTTCTTCAAAAAAAATTGTAGCTCTAACTCTCTAGTTTGTTTTGAAGTAAGAATCATCTTAATCGGAGCTTTATAAAACAAGATATGCTTAAAAAGCTAAAGTGTGCTCATACCCCAATCATGCTCTCCCAATCGACCTTTCACTTTCTCTCCGTCAAATTTTTTGAAATCAACTCCAAAAGATGCAAATTTTTATGAAGTGATATAGACATGTGTTATGAATCTATTGGTTTAAGAATCACTTCATTTGGAGGTCAGAAGAAGAATTTATGCCCGAAAAAATAGAACATGTTTATACCCCCTGTCAATTTGTACATATCTTGGCACGATTGACATAACTTTCAATATATATGTCGAATTAAGTTCATTCTTGGACTATTTGAACATTATGAAGACCACAAAGTGAGATTCGGCATCTAATAGGGTTACTATCTCGATTTACGGAAGTTGTTCCGTGAATATTCGTTAAACGAACATAGGCGGCCTTGGGAGATGATTTTCACTTGTCCATTAAATGGACATTGGGGAGGTTGGGAGTCCTTTTTCACCCGAGAAGGTCTGTTTAACGGACTTAAAGTCCATCTAACGGACATAGGGGTTCCCCAAACCCCTCCAAAGCCTCTCCAATACTTTACATCTAATCTAACCTCATATTCACTCATAATCTTCCCAAATCCAACACTTCTAGTGCAAACTCACTTCATATCAACTCAAACACCAAATTTATCTTATCAAACTCTCAATTACCAACCTATTTGATTCATCAAAACGACAATTTCCCATAATTCTCCATGGCTATCCTATATACACATCCTATGCAGCATCACAACTTGTAATGATCATAACTTTCCACTTTAATATCCAAAAATTACAAGCTTTATGTCGTTGGAAAACTAGAAAGATCGTGTACAACTTCCAAGAAGACAATTTTTACCAGTTCTACCTAGATTATTCCAGATTTTCCCTTGAATTCAGAATACATTTCTTAGCCTTATGAAAACTTGAAATTAGCAATGTAAAGAGTTGAAAAGCCATAAAGAAACATAATGTATATGTATTTCATTCACATCAAAATAAAAGTTTTAGAATACTTTAGTGGGCATTTCGAGCCACAATATATCATAATCCAAAAATAACAAGTTTACATAAACTAGAATCGCTCAAAATGCGACTAAAGCTCAGTTTTACAAAATCTAACTTCAAAATCAAAATGTGCAAATTGGAGTGATGCCTTGACTCTCAACTTGATCACTCGTTGTCTTGGTTTTCACCTGAAGATGGGAAGGACAAGGAGGTGAGCTCGAAAGCTTGTAGGTAACAGCTTTATAATCGGTAATAAGCAAAAACCATTGAAACCTTCATGATTATAGCAATTTTCTCACAAAAATCTATAAAAACATATATTTCTCAAATTGTCAAACCAATTCACAATTCACATAAGTCAAACATTCATCAAACTTGTCAACACATAAGCATATCATAATGGTTTGGGAAGATCCATAATCATGACGAACTACACAATTCCATATGATGGTTCTGTGTAGTCGTAAACTTGAGGGAGTCCATGAAGGAGCTTCGTGCCACTAGCAGGCAGGCGAGAGAAGCCTTTAACTTGTTTAACGTGCACGTGACAATTCTTGGATGGACTACACCAAACCCACATAACATATAATTCATGAACTTGAAAACATTTTGCCCATATGACACATTTTTGAAAACTTGTCTTTCATGAACATGACATATTTCATATGCATTCCCATAATCATTTCACAATTCAACGACCACATTCCTATATTAAGCATAAAAGCCATTTCTTAACTCATTCAAAAGCAACAAATACTACAATTGTGAAGCAATTAGAATTCATTCCCAAAATTCACACACAACAACATATGGCACACTCTCAAACATTTAAAGAATAATAAATTCACATTTATGAGGTAGTTGGAAAAATCATTTAATTCCATTTATTTGAAGAAACTTTAATGGCTAATTAACTTAATTATAAAAATGTCACCCACCTTAGTTTCCTTACTTGAAAACTTCCTCAAATGTGCCTCTCCTCTTGCTCCTCTTACCTCTCTTGATTTTCTTCAACATTTACAAAAATCCCAAATCAATAGACATTCAAATTGGAAAACCCAAATAACCAAATGTATGAAATTGATCCTAGAATACTTATACCTATGCATTTCCTAAGCTCTTTGAACCAAAACTCTTCCAAAAACCCAAAAGATTAAACATCAACTTACCTTAAATCTTCACCAAACAATGATTTTCTTGGCTCTAATGGAAGCCTTAACCTTCCTCTTTCTTTTTTCCTTCTTGATCACTCTCAAAATCCCTCTTGAAGGTTAAGAAAAATTAAAACCTAGCATAACTCTTCTTTTTCTCTAAAGTCATGAAACTCTCTCCCTTCTTTCTTCAATTTCGTTTTCTCTCTCTTCCAAATGCAAGACAAGTCTTCTTTCTCCCCTTTATTGACACGACCCGCCTTTTTGGCCTGTGTTGGCACTAGGGAATGGGTAGGCTTAATGCCACCAAAACCCGTAGTAAGCCCAACTTTTTTATATTCTACTAAAAATCTGGCATAACCTATTCACTTGTCTGATTAAGCCTTATACCTGCTTAATTGGTTGTAAGAAGTAAGGATCCAATTCTATAATTCTCACATACATTATCTACTCATCATCAGCTGACATCATTCTCAATAACATAACATATCCATACATGTTTTATGTACATATGATTATGACAATCCATGGAGCATCTAGAAGTTTTACATCATGTCAAAAGCACTACTTGTCTGCTTTTCCAAGCGAGTCTCAAAAGGCTTAGATTTCTCTCTTGTACGATCTGCTAATCTCCTAAAATGATGATAGTGAGTGGTGAGTCTACAATGCGACCCAGTGAGATATAAACATACTACCATGCTTGTGAGGCTAGGTAACACAAGGCTAGCTTCACAAGAATGGTCCGTGGCATTCTAAGCAATAATAAATGATTAATAAATGAACAGGTAGTAATATCCAATGTGGCAATCACATGAGTATCATTAATAAAGCTCAATATGAATTGTTCAAAGAAAACATGAATTTGGTTTCTGAATTCTTTTCTAGGTTCTAGTTTCTTTTCTTTTCTAGGTTCTTTCTGAATTCTGGTTTCTATAGGATTCCTAATTCTGAGCTTTCTCATTTCTGAGTTCTGATTTTCTGAATTTCTTTGGAAGAGAAAGAGGCAGGCTAGTACGACGTATCTCCCCTTTTCTGATTCTAGATAAGGTTGGCCTAGCCTTGCCCCTGGAGGCCTGCCCTCTTTAGGTATGACCCGGATTTAATCCATCCCCGGTGAGTTACCTATGTGCACATAGTCTGATATTATACCCTATCAGTTAAGTATCTTGTGAACTCATCAATCATGGCTAACAAGGAAAACATGATTCATCAAAGAATCGCAATCAATAGGTTTAACACAATAAGGGAACCAGAAGATGCAAAGAATCTAAATATCATCTAGCTAATATGGCATACAATATGCTGGACTCAACTACATGGAGTCATAAATCAAATAAGTCATATAGGTTCGAGAACAATTCAACAAGCCGCACTACACAAGTATAGTAGCATGATTATACTCACCTCGACTATCGCAATGGTTCTGATCTCTTTTCTAATTTTCTTGAACTTGAGAAGAACTAGGTATGACCTCTAGCTCTATTCATTGTCTGCTTTCACAAGCTATTGGGTAACATGCATAAAATTACATATACCCATATTAGTCATTCTTACAAAAAAAACTCATTTCTTAACACATATCATTAAAAAAACTGCATAAGTCTCGTTCGTGATGGCATAACATTTTATACATAGATCCAACATTTTTCAAACTTTCCAGACCTCTAGCTAACACATGAACTTACAGTTTTTCTTTTATGATCATGTTTTGATTCAATCATCAAGGAAATCCAAATCTCCCATTCACAATCGGCCTTAACAATCAGTCATGAGTTGGACCCTTCCTATCTCAAAACCTCATAACTTAATCATTTCTAATCCAATTAAGGCGATTCAAAACTTCATTTTCAATAGACTCATATGGCTATCACATAACCAAAGACAACTCAAAAATTATGTAAATTGGATTTATGGTGATTTTTACAAGCCTGTTTTGCTTCTGTTCTTTTCTGTGTCACTAACGTTAGCAACATCCTTCACTTTTTTAGTCATATATATCAGAATACTCATCAAATTAAAATTTAATTTTTACAGCACTTATAAAACACATTTTGGAGCATTTATTAAGAAGAACTCATCATCCAATTCTAACTCTAATGTCTTCAAAAAATTAACTTTCAGTTCTCGTTTCAATCCCACATGTATTCTGAGCCAGTGTCAATTCAGGGCCTCTTACATTTTCTAGGATCACCCTAAAATCGTGAAAAATTTCAGAGAGATAGCCGACATCTTTATCTACAACTTCTATTTTTTGAGTTGTGCCAGATTCAAACGTTAAATAGCTCAAATCAAATGTACAAAGAGAGATACGAGTCTGTCTCCATTGACAGCTTAACCTTCAAAACCCTAGGTTTTGATTTAGCCCTCCAATCACCATAAAAAACAAAATTTCTTCATGTTAAAGTGTCATTAGACATCAAAGAACAAAAACTCATCATCCAAAACATCAAACCCATACATTCCATCAAATGGGTTTCACAAAAGAAGAGAGAAACTAAGCTTTAATCAGTAGATGTAAGCATTGGAGTGGAGGCTACCTTTTTATACTACCTAAATGCCTTGATTCTCCTTCCAAATCTTGCTACACAAGTTGAAATTGCTTGAGAGCTATCTCCCATGGAGGTTTTGTGAGAAAGGGAGAAGAAGAAGACAATGTTTTTGTCTTATTCTCCAACTAGCTCCTTTTATATGCCTCATGTCCATTTGTCTTTAGGATTTTTTAATATCTCCAATGAAAAAGGAATGAATTCGAGCAAATTAGAAACATGTTGGAGCAAGTTTTAACATGGATTTAAAGGAAGGACTTAGATATGGTTTATAAACAAAAATCCACATTAAATCCATGTAAGGTGTCAAGTAACATATGTACAACTTCAATTTGTGTTAGGGACCTATTTTGGTAGTGAATTAAAAAATGTTTTTTATAATTAGAGTAATATTGGTATAACACGGGATATGTGTTAAACTATTTTTGGTCATGTTATTTTAAATTTTTAGGATTTTCTAATATAAAAAGATTAAGGGGAAGTAAATTAGACAAAGGGTAGTCATTAAAAAGTCAAACTAGAGCATCTTATCTTAAGACAACAAAGTAGAAACTTTAGAGAGAAAAGAAGGGATTTCCATCAAGATTCAATTGAAGAACTTTAACATGTCAAAACCTATAAGAATAAGTTATTTTGGATTCTTTATTGGTTCTTGTTAGTTTTGTTTATTTTAGTATGAAGTAAATTATGCTAGTTTTAGAAGGCATGAGCCTTACAATTATTTATTTAGATTGATTATTTGATGACTTAAGTTATCTTGTGAATTATTCATGATTACTTCTTATATTAACTAGAATTGGTAGCACTTTAATTCACTATCATATTTTATATATAGAGATTGAGAAATCATACATATGAATAGATCTTAATATGAATAATAAGAGTGGTATGGATCAGATATAGGACCATATAAATCTTCTAATTTAGATTCAAATCTAATAAAAAATTCATATAACAAGTTAATGCATTCTTGTTCTAACTTGGATCATAGATTTGAAATAGAAAAGTAAGGAAGATTGCAAGGTGTTTAAGGTTGGTTTTGCTATGTTAGTTCTATTGTAATCCTCAATAACTCTATGTGAAATTAGGTCTCCAACTCAAACATACAACTACCCCCTTTGGGTAGGCAATTATATGCATTAATCATAAACATTCCTGGAAAAAAGTATAAAAATTATCACAAACCACTATGACTAATCCCACTTTAGTGGTAATCACCTATAATAATCCGTGAAATTTTCAAGCAAGAATCAAAAGATATTGCCCAAAGTAAATTGTATTCTAAAATAAGATTTGTACTTATACAGTTGAACAAATAAGCAAATATGTCATGCAATTTAATAAAACATATAAGATATGATTAAGAGAGAGTGACTAATTTAAACATATCTAAAATTAGGTACTTATATTTTCCAGTGTATCTGGTGAAACAAAAAACTAGAAAATGAATAAAATATACTATATAATGTAATATTTCTGTTACAAAAAATATTAAATACAGTGGAAAATTTATAAACTATACATAGAAAAATCAGACTTAAAAAATTGAAGAAGAACAGAAAAATGAAACACAAAAACAAGTTTTGTGGGTTCCACGTGCTCCTGCACGTGCTATAAGTGAGAGTGGGCGTGTGCAGAATGTGGCCTTCTTCTTCCTCCAATTACGTTGGAGTGGTAGACAGAGAGTGATCGAATAAAGAGAGTGATTGAGAGAGGGACGTTGCAGAGATCAACATAACCCATTGTTCATGTGAAGTTGTGGGTATTTTTAAAGAGATTTGATGATGGGGGAATCGTTTCAGTGATTATAAGAAGAAGACGATGGCTTAAAGACCCATTGTTCTATAATCTTAAAAGATTGGAAATGCGACGTAGTTTCTCCTAAATTAGACCCAATCTAGAATGTTGAAGACAATTTCCACGCAATGGAAAGAAATCAACAGGATCTAACGTGGCAAAGAAATCAACGAAAAAAAGAAATCAATAGGACCCAACATTTCAGAGAAGTCAACATTAAAAAAATCAACAGAAGAAATCAATAACAAAAGAAATCAATAGGGTCCAATGTTTGCAAACAATTTCCACGCAACTGCTTGGGCTTTGGCAAAAATTATTTCTTATGCAAAACGATTTTCACAGAATGGGTTGCCACAAACGTTGTTTGAACCGTCGACGGTCAGTAAAAAGTTTTAAAATCAGTTATTGAAGAACTGTCCATGTTGTGGGTAACCGGCACATTGTTGAAGATTCACAAACAATTGTTAAATCACAATCAAAATCCAAATGTTAAAAAATAGGGGAGTCATAGTGTTGTATGTTATGTTAGGATTATCCTCAATCCTCGACAATAATAATCAAATTTGTTATCACATTCGTCCTGATGCTTTGATACCCTATGTAAGAAACCAAAATCAAGAATAAAAATATACATGATAGGGAATACTGATACTTACTTGTTGAAGACATGATCAATAAATTATGAAGACACCGCTCAAGCGTTCGGTGATGGCTAAGGCTTCCACAACAAACCCACTCTCTTTTGTAATTACAGTTATCAATGGGACAAACTGTAAAGAGACTATATGTATGTATATATAGGGAGAGCTGTGGGGACCTAGCCACTGATATTAACCCCAGGCCTTCCCATCATGGGCCTTACGGTTAGACCTACACCATTAATCAAACTAATTATATAAAGGGATTAAGTCCAATAGGGATCACAATAATAGTGGACCATAGGCATCTCAATAGGGATCATATCATTAGCCTGTTTTTAATAAAACAAAATTACAATTGATTGTAGCCCATAAAATATATTCTAACAGTTCTTTCTTCAAAAATTTCTAATCTCTAGTGGACCTCTCAGTGGGATTCGAACCCAAATGAACTTCTGACCATCTATCAGAGGAAAAAGAACAAATGGATCCTGGCTTAATGACTCCTTTCTTCCGTGATGAACTGTTGGCACCAGTTCTACATTTTGCTTCTGTGGACTGAAGAGAAAGGAACTCAGAAAGAATAGGATTGTACCATAAGAGAAGCAAGGAGCTCAACCTCTTTCAAATATACAACATGGATTCTGGCAATGCAATGCAGTTGTACTCTCATGTCGATCCAAATGAATCATCCTTTCCACTGAGATCAATCTTTGCCTGTTAGGCAAGAGAATAAGAAGTTATTAATTTTGTCTCGATAGGATAGACGTGTGTTTTATTTCTATTACTATGAAATTCATAATTCATAAATGAAGCAGTTACTAAATGAATAGTTAATGGTGGATTACCATTAGCCTTAATACTGGCCGGTACCGATCAATACAGCCGAAATGGGACAGTACCGACTGGTATTTAAACCCAGTATCAAAACTCAATATACCGTACCAGTTTTGATTCGATACGGTACATACCGGTCGGTAATCAAAACTATGGTTGTAGGTCTTCACTCTAATTATTCTTGTTCCCTAGAAACTTGACTATTTGGTCTTACTTGCACAAAATTTTATTTTTTTAATGTTATCTTTACTCGCGAGAATGATAGACAGATTATTTAACAATATTAAATTTTATGTGATTATTATACATGGTAATGAATTGGAATGGACCAAATTTTCTTAAAAGAACTAAATTTGACTTAAAAACCCATCGTGTTTGGACTGTCTAGAGGAATTAAAAAAATGGATTTCAACAGGGCTTTTTAAGCTTTTTCATATTTTTCTTACATTTTTTTTAGAAAAGTTCAGATCAAGTTCAGGCCAAACTAAGTTGAGTATTTCGGGGTGCGAGTCTAACTCAAATTCTAATCAACTCAAAGTTTATTTATCAATTTCAGGTTTGGCCTAAACCAAAGTTCCAAATCTAATTAATACGTAAAAGATGTAATATAATTAGTTTTCACAATCTAAATGATAATAAAATGAGCATAATTAATGGTTTCTTTGGCATTATCAAATGATTTCGCCTCTTTTAATTCTTATTTATGATTATGATAATTGTGACAAATACTTTAAAAAGGTGGTAAATTAAGTTTTTTGAGTTTTAAAACATTAAAAAAATTTATGCAAATTGCTAAGGTATGTTTCATGAAGATTTCATATGAGAGGAAAGATGGAACCAAAGGCTATATACAAATAAACTCCAAGGTAAGTATTGAATTTCAAACAACATTTAGGGAAGGAAGGCGATATTAAAATGAAAGAAAAAATATTTTTAAATTTTATAATTACTATGAGATTATTCTTATGATATTTATATTATATTTATGTATGATTCATAAATTCTTCCAAGTAAGTAGTTTATTAAGACATGTTGGACCCCACACCCCACCCGTAGGTGTTTGGGGGTTATACTCCGACGTGTGTTTGCGGGTTATACCACGGCATCCAACACAAATCGGTATTGTCTTCTTTGGTCACGATTCGAACTCGTGAACTCAAGGTTTTGTTGCTTTTACAAGCACGCCTCTTCAAGGTTTTGTTGCTTTTACCAGCACGCCTCTTACCATTAAGGCTC
>JAOTAZ010000219.1:6623770-6634515 GCA_025629785.1 Erythroxylum oxycarpum
AAGAGGAGGAGGATTTACAAGAACCCGAAAGAGGCGTTTGAAGGAGGTGAAAGTGCTAATGTTGTAATGGGAGCAGAATTTGCAGAGGGAATTGGGGCTTTCAGGAAGAGTTCTCTCGCAGAGAGAACAGACTCTGTACCAGAGTTTGTTGGAGTGGTCCATAGCAATAACTGTACACATCACTGTTGTTGTTGCTGCTGCTGCTGCTGCTACCGTGTCCTCCATCGTTTTACTCCTTCGCATAAAGAGGAAGCCCAAAGCTTGTTCCGCTGGTTCAGCCGAACGAGGGATGCTTCTATTATTAAGGCTTACGCCTTTTGGGCTTTCTATTCTCAAACACAAATTCTAACTCATTAATGCTATATGAAATACTAATCAGGCATTGGTATCCTGAAAATAATTTTAGGACTGACAAGTCAACGGGCATAACCTTTTTCATTGCAGCAAGAAGGTCAATTGACAAAACTCATCGAACCCGCAGCCATCCTCCCAGTGAAAACATAAAATCCAAATAAAGTGCTTCTGAGCCATAACTATCGAGCATTTCAAAGAAGGTTCATGTAGAATGGAAAAGGACGCTTGATATGGTACAAGGAAAGCCTTGCAAACTCAACTACTATTTGAATTCACTCGTAGGAATTCATTTGTCTGGGAACTCAATGGTAAGAGCTGAAATTCTAGCTCACCAAACTCCTGTCACAGAAACTTTACATCGTAATATGTTTGTCAAGACATTATTAACTCCTAAAAAAGATTATCTTTTTTAGCAGAACAGGCTTCATTAACTCGAGCATTATGCAGTGAATTATTTCTTTTTCTGCAAGAAGTGACTTCTAGAAGGGATCTAACTGCTTTTGGCCAGGCATGAGAATGAAAAATCTTAAAAGTTTAAAGGCACATCGTGCACGACGGGGAAAATCATTAAGTAAATCAAATGAACTACATTGAACGCTTGCATCATGAAGAGTAGATAGCCCATCACGCATGAGCCAATAAATGATTGGAATGACTGTAGCCATGTATACAAGGCGTATTTAGAACCAGATTTCGCACATTGTACAATACAAAATTGCAATAGAAATGTACACCCTCACGCTGCAGCAGTTTGAGAATGGTTGTATACAGATTGCTGAAGTACATGACTACTGTTGGAATGTGCTTGGAATTCCTGGAAGCCTTTGTCAAGTACAGAACTCACACTGGAAAAGTTATCCATGTAAATTCCCAAGTAAGATACCAGAGGTTCACCCCGACTCTTCTCTATAACGAATTTCAGGTGCTGAGATTCCACAGTTGGAAATTGCAAAAGCCTTTGGTAGCCAACTGTGGTGCCATTAATCATTTTCGTCCAATCCCCAACCTTACTAAGGATCTCAAGATGGAACCCAATAATTCGTTGTCCCATGTGAATCGGCTCTTGAACTTTCAAAACATTGAAAGAAACTGATTTCTGAAGGGTTAAATGCAGCACCCAAGTGGATTCATTCTCCTCAGGAGCCCAATAGGTGAAGATACCTTCACTAAAAATATTGTAGGGGTCAAAGCTATGGTCAACAGCACTTCCTCTTGTACTGCTGGCATTTACAATGGCTGTGCTGGCTAGATTATATGAAAATATGGACCTCCGAAGCTCAGAGAATTCTTGAAGTACTTGCATATCTTCAGCTGATATAAGGCCCGAAGAGTTTGGAGGCACATTTAATAATAAAAGACAGTTTCTGCCCACAGATTTGTAGTATATGTCAAGAAGCTGCTTTGCAGACTTTGGCACTTCTGATGCATGCCAAAACCAGCCTGGTCTTATGGATACATCACACTCTGCTGGCACCCAGTCATGACCAAATGGGTCTCCTCCCTGTGAATACCTAATTCATAGTCAAAAAGAAGAAAATGAATTCTGGCATTCAACGTTTTACTTGTCTTTTCCATTTTTATCTCTTAGCCTTCTAAATTAGGACATGAAGATATTGAATAAAGATCTTTTTTCATAAAGGAAAGGAACACTTAGCAAGGCAAGATTCTGCTGGTTAAACTACAACGAACCTTATCAACCCAGTTAAGCAACTAACTCTAATTACTTTGCTACTAAATCCATGAATAAGAAAATAATTTGATTGTAATTTCTGAACCTTTAAACCTGAAACCCTATAAAAGCATTTCTCCAAATAGATGAACATTACAAAGTCTGACATGCAAATGACTAGCAAAACTATGAATAAGTCCATTGTCTTTGGAATATGGCAGCACAATTCTGTAATGTTGACTATGCTATTATTTTCTAGAAGTTGTTGATCAGATTGTCCAAGAATGAGAACTGTGCGGTTACAAACCAATAAATCCATTTCTTAATCTATAATTAGGGTTAAGGCTGCGTATTTCCGGACCTTCCTAGACCCCTCATCTCAGTGAAATTTTCTACCGTGATATTGTTGTTGTTATAGTTTTGAAATATATATCCTTCTTTGACAAATTCAGTCTGAAATCTATATTATTCAGTTTTGAAGGATGGAAAAGGCTAAATTTTGCTCAGTCAAAAGCTCTCTATTAGAAGGAAAGAAATGATTATTCAAAACAGAATCAGATTCTGACTTCAGTCCCAATTGAAGGATTGACAGCAATCAACAATGGAGCCAGACTAAACAACATATAATCCACTTCAGCTAAACACATCACCATATAAGCACTCTTTCAGCAGCACATTATGTCTATCAAATCCTTGCAGGAAATCCCATCGTTACATTAACGAGTAAAAGAGATACATTTTATTTTAGTAGAATAATTAATGAAAGTTCTCCAAATAAACAAGTTGTATTTAAGCAAATTAGGGCAACATTAAGAAGAATGAAAGAAAATTCAAAATCTTGCAATGAATTTATCTACATGGGAACTTGACCCTAAGCAAGATGAGCATAAAAATAAGAAGGTAGGAACAAATGAACTTACTTGGGATCTGTACCTCCGATCTTCGCAGCACTTCGATTAAAAAGGGACCAGCAAGTGGAGCCAGCTACTCCCCTCTCATCACCAATCCACCTTGTGTCAGGACCAGCATCAGAAAAAATAACAGCTTCTGGCTGAAGTTGACGTATGAGACTAAACCATCCATCGAAAAAGTACTCCATGTCCTTTTCTTCCTCCCCTTTTGCACCATCCAACCACACCTCCTTGATCGATCCATACCTGTTGCAAAACTTTCTTTCATTAAAACATGTTGCAATATGAATAGCATGGAATGACTGTAAACATATCTCCTGTTTTCCCTTAATGGCGTCCCCGAAAAGCAAGAGCTAGTACGTCACCAAGAATAAATTCACTGAAAGACTTGATATTTTCCTAAATGATAAATCAATTCTTCAGTTCTTCTCACAGAGAGTGAAAAGCTAACAAATTGCATGGAGCAAGAATCCCAAACTTTCACTTCCAAATTTTGGGAAGAAAAATGATCATATAACCATCTTTAGCCAAGCTAAAGTTCAGGATAGAGGAATTCTGGAAATGCCGAGGCATGGAAGTTGGAAGAGAAACTAGATGCCTACAACTAAAAGTACAGAAATCAATTTCGAGATTTTTAATGGAGAATAGGAGTTAAGCAAAAGTCCTTCCGTAGATGCAAACTCAAACTCAAACTCCAATAGAAGTCCTGGAAGCACGTACTTTATAAGCATTGCCAGAAACTAAGACGATTTGCTTTCTAAAAACACTCGGTTAACGAACCAAATTGCAGAAATTAGCAGTCCCAAGCAATTTCATTAAAAAACCAAATTTGGTCAGGAAAAACAAGCACCCTTAAAACACAAACAAACGCACAAAACATACCAGGTCAATAACTCAGTCATTTGTCCCATGTAAAATTCATTGTACTCCAAAGTCTCCCCGTAACAAACCTCATGTCTATCCCAAGGAGAGAGATAAAGCCCCAAGTCGACACCACCTTCTTTAGCAGCCAATGCGATCTCTTTAACTACATCTCCACTCCCATTTCTCCAAGAACTCGACTTGACAGAGTAATCAGTATATTCACTAGGCCACAAACAGAACCCATCATGGTGTTTTGCAGTGAGTATAATCCGATCAAAGCCAGAGTCTTTAGCAACCTGGACCCACTGGGTGGCGTTGAGTTGAGTCGGGTTAAAAACGGACGGGTCGGCATGGCCAGAACCCCACTCAGAGTCGGTGAAGGTGTTGGTTCCGAAGTGAAGAAAGAAAGCCATTGAGGAGAGCTGCCATTGGAGCTGAGAAGCTGTGGGGATGGGTAGAATGGGAAGTGGAGGTGGCTTATTGGTACAGATGGAGAAGGGTACGAGAGAGAGCAGTAATAAGAGTGAAAAATTGAGAAGATTGAGTTGGGTGTACATGGGATTGATCCGAATCTTCTTCTCTATGTTGGAAGAGGAGCGATGGAGTTTGTTAAGAGGTGGGTAGATACTTGCAGGGTTGACTGACTATTGAGAGACGTTAAACGAAGAAGAGTTGGCTGGTTTGGGGTATTACTGTAATTTGCCATTCAACAATGACTATGATTTATAAGCCAAGGCAACTGTGTGTGGCTACAAACAGCTACAAGCTAAGGTCAACTCCTGGGAAAATAAGCCAGTAAAGTGTAGAGTATGTTCCTTCCGGGGGTAGACTTTGTTTGATTAGAAGAAAGAAAAGAGACAAAAGTAATCTTTGCTTGTAATGCTCTGTCCTAAGTTATGGCGTTCAAATATGCTTTTACAAATTACAAGCGAAAACAAAAGGGATGGATGTGAAACCTTGTTAACAGACCTTTAAGCAAATCCAACTTTAGGATAGCAACTTCTTGGTTCAAACAGGCCTCTTTGATCCTAAGCTACTAAATGATACGTTAGGTTACTAATGATTTTGACGATGATTATATAATTTTTTAAAATTTAAATTTGATTTTTTTAATGATAACAATATGATTCTTAAGAAGAAATAAAATCATAGGATCTTTATGAACTTACCTTATTTATTTTACAAAATTTAGAAGGATCCTACTAATCATATATTTCGTCAATGACCTCTAGATTGGTTGAGTATTGCAAGATTCTAGCAAAAATAATATTAAAGATTCAAAGTTAACTCAAAATAGAAATGAAGCAATGACTAGCTGAAAAAAATTTCTATTTAAAGAAGAGTCATTGCATATTACAAACGGGTACAGAAGCCAGAACCTTTGAAATATTCTCAGAAGTCATATCTTGTGTCTTAAAAAGTGATAATTCTTTCTGTGAGAGATCAATGAAGTTCATATAAAGCAAATTACTTCTTCATTTGTTGATAGCTTGTAGAGGCTAGCAAAATACTAGTCTGTAAGGTTAGATAACCTTGAAAAATATATACTCGTGAGCTTATAGAGGCTAAAAAAATACGACTTGTGTGGAAGGTTGGAGAATCTTGAAAAAAATACACTTGTGAGTTTATAGAAGTCGTCAAATTACTACTTGGATTTTCATAGTGAAACACTCAAATTAAATACTTAGGGACTGGACGTAAGCTTGGGTTATAAATCGAACTAGTATAAATTGACTACATCCTTCTTTCTATTCTCTTAAATTTTATAATTTTTGCATTATATTGTATGTGTGTTCATTTTAGCAAGAGGCTCCTGTATTATTATAGTAGGCTCATTCTATTTTCAACTTATTAAAGGTTCCTTTTATTTTAACAGGCACCTTCCGTTTTAAATTGTCTTAATTGAATTTATCCTTTAGCAGACTCTCATTGTTTAACTGGCTCATATTACTTAAATAGGATCCTATCGCATAATAGGCTCCTATTACTTAAATAGGGTCCTATCGCATAACAAACTCTTCTTACTTTGCAGGCTCTTATTGTTATTTTAAACTACGATAGGCTACTGTTGTTTTATTCGAATTAAAAGTATCTCTTACGTTTATTTGTTTTATTATGATAATGTAGGATTTGACTTCAGTAATGATGACGAATGGATTATTCTTATTGTTCAAGACCAATAACTTTACTAAGTCTCTTAAGTATTCTATCACGGAAAGTGTGTGATATCATTGTACCGGGATGGTATCATAGTGTTAGACCCCTAAGTTTCAAAGCACTTCTTAGCTACCTTTACGGAAGGCCTTAGGTGGAAGGTTAGCTGGATTCACGCATGAGGGAGGCATGCGAAAACACTAAGGCAAACATGGGCGAGTGGGATCGGACTTGGTACAAATTTTAGTAGAGTCTCGGACCTTGTGGAGATCGACTCGACCCAGACTAGGACTTGACGGACAATGGACTTAGCCACGCTCGGATGAATGGACCACGACTAACGGACTTGTGATGGGAAGCATTGGATCAGGCCAATGTGTTACGTGGGCTTCGGTGAAATCACACTGCATCATCAACGAATAGAGATCGTAGAGAGATCTTGGATGATGTAGCAATAACTGGGAGTTAGAGTTACAGTGGAACTAAACATCTGAAGGCAGTGGAGTTCTTCGAGGACACGGATATTAGTTTCCAAGTTGAATGTAACTTTATCTTGTTGTTCTTATCTTATCTTATTTTATCAGTTAAAGTCCTATTTAGACGGGGGTGTCGTTTAATTAGTACACGTGATGTAATCTGATAAGGATAAGGATAGACGTGATCTTAGCACGATCTTAGGCAGTTCAAATATAGTGAGATTCTGAATGTAACTTGGAATGCAAGTTAGGATGCCTATATATAGCTCATTCGAGCCCTACTCTTCTCACTAGATCAAAGAGAGCATTCTTTGTATTCTTTTGAGGGAAAGTATATAAAGTTGGTTTTTGACTGTATCTCTGTGTTTCTTTGTTTCCTTTGTTCTTATTGCTTTCTTAGCATTGTTTATTTGAGTGTGTGAGGTAAACACTTCGAGGGTTCGTTGAGGGTTGAATCTTACTTAGATCTAGGTGAGATTGTCATGCAAAGGATGATGGTGATAGACTTTGGTGAAAGTTCGAGTCCCAAAGGTGACCTTTTGTATCAACTAGTATCAGAGCCAAAGTTCGAAATGGCTGTAAGAAACTTAACTAAACGTGTGTCTAGGGTGGAGGCACTTATTAGACCTATTCCTTAGGGGGAGGAAGAAGTCACTTCTCACAATATTCGTTTCGAGATGTTGGAGGCGAGGATCCAACAGTTGCAGCATCAGATGGAGGATGTGCTGAAAGCACAAGAGGAGTTCCAATTCGAGATCAATGTGCTGAGACATGCTGTTGCAACAATAGATGTCGAACGAGGTGAAAGCTCTGCACCGCAACTTTCTTTTGTGAAGGTACGTGAGCCTAGGGTGTTCGAAGGCATGCAGGACGCCAAGGTGCTGGAGAATTTCTTGTGGGACATGGAGCAGTACTTTGCAGCTGCTAGGCTATCCGATGCTGAAAAGGTCAATGTGACGATCATGTACTTGGATGGGAATGCTAAGCTCTGGTGGAGGACAAGGACCTCTGCAGAGATCAATATGGGTAGAACCCTCGTGGAAACGTGGGCACAAATGAAAAAGGAACTCAAGGATCAGTTCCTTCCCATGAATACTTCTTGGCTCACGAGGGATGCCTTGAAGAAGTTCAAGCAGGATGGATCGGTAAGAGATTATGTGCAATCTTGTAGTTCTCTAATGTTGGATATTGAAAATATATCAGATGAGGACAAGCTCTTTGATTTCCTATCTAGGTTACAACCGTGGGCTCAAATGGAGTTACGGAGGCAGAATGTGAAGGACGTGGTTGGTGCAATCGCGGCTGCCAATGCCTTGATGGATTTTTGGGTGGCGAAAGACTCTAAGGCAGGCTCCTCAAACTCTTCTAAGGGAAAAGGTCACGCCCAACAGGAGAAGGCTGAGGGGAAGAAAAAGAAAGACTCCAAGAAAGGGAATTTCAAAGGTAAGGGTAAGCAGAATGGTGGCTCGAAGAACGGGGAGACGTCCTCGAAGAAGGTAAGGTTGCTTGTTACTTGTGGGGCGGTCTACACTTTGCCAAAGAGTGCCCAAGAAAAGAGAAGTTAAATGCACTGATTATCGAAGAACATGGTGTTTCTTCGGATGATGCGACGCTAAATCCAATCGCCCTTATTAATGTTGTTAGTAGTTAGTCAGTTCCCTTTGATAGACTAATGTACATAGGTGCACTGGTTGGGGAAAAGGACGTGACCACAATGGTGGATAAAGGTGTGACCCACAGTTTCGTAGCGGAAAGGATGGTTCAGAAGTTGGTCATAAGGGTGTCCAAGGCCCCGATGAGAATCAAAACCCCTGGGGAGAAGGCACAAGCAGTTGCGGGAATTGCTTACAACATTCTAGTTAGCATTGGAAGTTGGCGTGCAAGATGGACTTCGTCATCATACCATTGGAGGATTTCAAGATGATAATGGGGATCGATTTCCTTAAAGCAGCAAAGGTGATGTTGTATTCGAGTTGGGGAGGTATGATGTTGATGAATGAACAAAATTCCTTCTACGTGAATTGTTGTAGGTTCGATGATGGAACGACGAATGCTACGACATCAGTAGGGCATGTTTAAGCTATAAGCATCGAGAAAGGGTTGAAGAAAGGCATGGAGACCTATCTCGCTGCCATGTGGAAGATCAGCGAAGACCACGTGGTGGAAGTCCCTAACACGGTTGCAAGTTTGTTGAGGGAGTTTCGGGAGGTGATGTCGAAAGAGTTGCCGAAAAATCTTCCCCTCGTTGAGAGATAGATCACAGGATTGAGTTGGTTCCTAGAGCGATCCCATCTACACGCGCCCCATATAGGATGTACCCAATGGAACTACGAGAACTTCGGAAACAACTTGGTGAATTGTTAGAGGCAGGGTTCATCCAACCATCCAAATCTCCATATGGCGCCCTGGTATTATTTCAGAAGAAGCAAGACGGTATACTGTGGATGGGTGTGGATTATCAAGCCCTGAACAAGGTAACGATTAAAAACAAATATCTGGTACCTTTGGTTTAGAATTTGATGGACAGGCTGTCAAGAGCAGAGGTGTTCACTAAACTAGATCTTCGGAGTGGGTATTGGCAAGTGCAGATAGCCGAGGGCAATGAGCAAAAGACAACGTGCGTTACTCGGTATGGATCCTACGAATTTTTAGTTATGTCGTTTGGATTAACTAACGCTCCTGCAACTTTTTGCAACCTTACGAATGATGTGTTGTACGACTTTCTAGATGAGTTCGTTGTGGTCTACTTAGACGACATTGTGGTGTATAGCACTAGTTTGGCTGAACATGTGGAACACTTGAGGCTAGTGTTTAAGAGGTTGAGGCAGCATAAGCTCTATGTGAAGATGGAAAAGTGTGAGTTTGCTCAGTTGGAGATCAGATTCTTGGATCACGTGGTGAGTAAAGGTCAGGTCATAATGGATCCGAGGAAAGTGAAAGCGATAGTTGAGTGGAAGGCTCCCACAAAAGTATGAGAATTGTAAAGTTTTCTCGACTTGGGAAACTACTATAGGCAATTTATAGTGGGATACTCGAAGAAAGTGGCGCCATTGACGAACTTGCTGAAGAAAAAGCAAGAGTGGTGTTGGTCGGGTGCATGTGAGGAGGCATTCGAGAAACTTAAAGTTGCTATCTCAACCGAACCTATGATGAAGCTGCCCGTATTCGATCTTCCGTTTGAGGTACATTATGCTGCTTTAGATAAAGCTATTGGTAGAGTCCTTTTACAAGTGGGTCATCTGGTTGCATTTGAGCGAAAGCTTAATGGTGTCGAGTAGCGCTGAGAAGGAGATGCTTGCGGTGGTGCATTGCCTTGAGACATAGCGAGTGTATTTGCTGGGAACCAGGTTCGTTGTCCGAACAGATAATGTTGCTAATACATTTTTTAGGACCCAAAAGAAGTTGTCCACAAAATAAGTCCAGTGGCAGGAGTTTCTTGCCAAATATGACTTTATGTGGGAGCATAAACTGGCGAGGCACAACAACGTGGCAGATGCCTTGAGTAGGAAGGAGGTATTTGCGGCCCTTTATTCGGTGACGCGGGTGGAGTCCAACCTGTTGGAGCAAGTCAAGGCAGCTACTCCATTAGACACAACGTACTGTAAGTTAATCTCACAAGTTAAGGAAGGTGTTATTCGTAGGTTTTGGCTCGATGATGATGGGTTGTTGATGACTAAGAGTAGTCAAGTTTATGTGCCAAGCATTGGTGGATTGCGAAAACAATTGTTGAAGGAGATGCACGACTCGCTGTGGGCTGATCACCCAGGAGTCCAACGGATGCTAGCGCTCCTATCTCGTTCCTACTTTTGGCCGAAGATGGAGAATGACGTGGAATGTTACGTCAAGACGTGTCTTGTGTGTCAGTTGGATAAACCGGAGAGGAAGAAGGAAGCCGGTTTGCTACAACCCTTATCTATCCTCGAGAGACCGTGGATGTCGGTTTCAATGGATTTCATTAGTAGGTTTCCAAAGGTGGACGACATGACATCAATCATGGTGGTGGTTGACAGATTCTCCAAGTATGCGATCTTCGTGTCGACTCCTGCGACTTGTCCCTCGGATGTTGCGGCCGAGCTATTCTATAAGAACGTGGTCAAGTATTTCGGAATACCAGCGGATATTGTGAGCGACCGAGATGCCAGATTTACGGGCTGATTCTGGACATCTCTTTTCAATCAGATGAGGTGTGATTTGAAGTTCTCAACGGCTAATCACCCATAGACGGATGACCAAACTGAATGAATCAACGGTTTGTTGGAGGAGTACTTGAGGCATTATGTAAGTGCAAGTCAACGCAATTGGTTAAGTTTACTTGAT
>JAOTAZ010000219.1:6692327-6706189 GCA_025629785.1 Erythroxylum oxycarpum
CTGACAAGGCGCCTTGTCGACCTTAGTAAGGCGACTTGTCGACATGGACAAGTCGACTTGTGTGATACTGGAGAGATAATTTTCCTTCTGTTTGGGGTTAAGGTCAGGCAGCCGATTACAGTTAGTCCCAACAGGGTTCCCGGGCATGGGTCACAGCAGGACTCACCCCCGGGGACCGTCGGGCTCAGGTAGCAGGGTCCGACACCTTCCTCATATCCAGATGTTTCCTACACGATTTGCTAACTTAGGAGCATTGACTAACAAAGTTTAAGCTTCAACTTGCTAACGAAAGTCAAGAAGACTAGTTAAAGGCTAAAACTTAAAACTAATAAAATTGGAGCAACTAATATGATCAAAGACACACGTTTTCAAAAAAACTACAATATTCATCATCTAGTAGAAACAAAAAAACATCATAGATATAACCATAAACTTGGAGATACCAGAAGCTTAGGTTTAATTACACAAATGAATAACACGCAGCAAGACCTCAATTTTATCATTATAAGTGAATGACAAATTTTAGGTTTCAGCATTCATCAAAACACGTTAGAGAGACCAGAAG
Source organism: Erythroxylum oxycarpum (assembly GCA_025629785.1). Lineage (NCBI taxonomy): Eukaryota > Viridiplantae > Streptophyta > Magnoliopsida > Malpighiales > Erythroxylaceae > Erythroxylum > Erythroxylum oxycarpum. Next base: position 6,692,893 of record JAOTAZ010000219.1, read on the forward strand.
CTTAGAGAGAAGGGTTGTACATAGAATACAAAAAATATATGAAGATTGACGAAAACAAATGAGGGAGTTACTGGAGAAAACACTTGTTGGAGAAGATAAACGAGGGAGTTGTTGGAGAAAACAAAAGAAGGAACTGCTGGAAGACAAAGAAAGACGAAAGAAAAATAGCGGATAATTGTTTTTAGGTTATCAAAATGGCGTCGTTTTCATTGCTCGTCTCTTTTTTCATGTTACGAAAATATTTTCGTAGCAAAATCCTTTTAACTACGAAATTCAATTTCGTAGCTGATAGTTAAGGGACTTGTGTATTTTAGCTACTAAAATAATTTCATAGTGAAATGTTTTTAGCTATGAATATAATTTAACAGTTAGAAAACATCACCACACATTATTAGCTAACATCACCACACATTATTAACTACTAAAAATATTTAGTAGCTAAAAAGGTTTTAGTGAAATTTTTAACTTATTTTTGTAGCGAAATGTTTTTATCTATGAAAAAAATTTCTTAGCTAAAAACCTTTCGCTATGAAATAGAGTTCACGGTAAAAAAACGTCGCAAAACGTTTTTAGCTACAAATATAAAATATAGCCTATTCTAAACATAGTTAATAGTATTAAGTAACTTGCGAATTGCTCGAAGTTAGAGGTAAAGTTAGTCTTTGGCTATGATTTTGAAATTTCATAGCCAAAGACTGACTTTTAGCTTTTCAATTTGTAGCAAAAAAATCAATTTAACAGTTTGTTGTAGTAGTTCTTGTAGATTTTCTTACTAGGATAGATATATAATTGATTTTTAGATTTGAGACACTTAAATTATCAATTACTAAATTTTGAGAGTACTTATGATCTATTATAATTAAGAGTAACTCAGTTGATAGCAAGGTTTTAAAAATTAGACTAGACTGTCCGGTCTGACCGAAAAAAGCTTGAACCGATTAGCGGTCTGATGGTTTCAACTCCCCAAGTTAACGATGCCTTCTTCTTCTTCCAAATTCAGATAGTTTATCTATTCAATTCTCTATAGTATTTTCAAACTTAAAATTAATATAAATGTTTTATTTCTCATTAATTTACATTATCTTTCAATTCTCTTGTTGTTAATTTTTAACACATGTGGCGTGGAATCATCAACAGCTTCACGTAGGCAACATTTTCCATTCAGGTTGACATGTTAGCACTAAACTTCAAATCTTCTTATCAAGTTTGTTTTGGCATTACAAAGATATCAAACTATACCTACCCAACTTTGTCATGCTCCTTTTTAAATGTAAATAGGGATGATCATGGGTTACTTATGATCTAATTTTTTTTAAAAATAAAATATATAATAATTTATTTTTAATTAAATTCGAGTCTAGCTTGCTCAAGTTTAAGCTTACCCAAAAATCAACTCTTTTAAAAAATGATATTATTTTATTTAGAATAATTAGATTTTGAATCAGTCAGGGCTTGGACCTAGCCTATAGGTCAATCTATTGAAAATAACTAAATTTAAGCTTTTGAGTCAAAAATTGTCTTTCCTAATATCCAAAAGTTAGTATAAATTATTGAAAGAGATAGAGATAGAAATAAAAATAAAGATAATAAGTTTAATATTTAAATTTAATGTTTTTAATTTTAATTTTTGAAGTTTAATTAATATCAAATTTAAGTCGAATATATAAAAAGTTATCATCTCATTATATACGTCTTCTTTTAACTTTGAAATGATGTTGTTAATTTCTTTCACTCTACCTAAATTCTTATGAGAATATTTAAATAAATATTAAGATATAATACTCATGTCCTTATAAATCATTTTTTAAATCATGCCCTTATAAGTTATTTTACACATAAACAATTAATATTAAATAGTTAATTTTACCAAATATTTGTAAATAAACTGTTAGAATTTATAATGAACCTACGGGCCCACACGAGAAGGAAAGCTATACCACATATAAGTCCAAGTGAGGTTCCATCCTAAAACCAATCGGTGATAGGTGGAGTAACTCCTTAGGCTTATATATTAATCTTCATTCCTCTCTTTATCCGATGTGGGACAAACTCCCACTTCATATTTCAACACTTTCAGTATTCAGTTGAAGACTGGTGCATGCGTAAAAGGAATACATTGCTGATCATCTTTCGTGACTATATATCGTCAGCCTATGCCTTGTGGTTGTGGGGATGTACACTGGAACACATTAGATTTCATATTATTATGTAAATCACTATGGGACATTTATGTTTATAAACGTAAGGATTCCTCTAGTCTTTTTGAATACTTGTTTAGGAAATTAAGTCACAAAGTGGAGTATTTTATTTATCTCCATTAAAAAGATAGATAATTATGCTTATGGCCGTTATTTTTATTTTGATTGATTTTATCACAATAGTTTAAGCTATTGTGTGAGGCTAACTTAATTAATTTTATATATTTTCTAACACACCCTCTCAAGTGAAAGCCCTTTGAACTTGAAACTTACACAGATTCACTCTATCTTACGCTGAATAATAGGTGGGTAGCAAGATTTGAACTAATGATCACTTGATCACGAAGACTCTGATACCATATTAAGTGACCGTTTCATTACAATAGCTTAAGTTATTGTGTGAGGCCAACTTAATTAGTTTTATATATTCTCTAATAACTCTGTTATTTGAGTGAAGAGTTTTTAACTTTTTTTTTTTTTGAAAAAGAGTTTTTAATTTTGTATGTCATTAGATATGCGAATGGATACTATAATTGTTTCCTACAGTGAAATCAAATTATGAGCTGTCAATTGTATTGAACTGCGTACTTAACCATTGTTTAATACGTCTCTCTTCACCAGTTATTAGTTAACGACATGATTTTTCTAGACAGATGAAAGAAAAGACAAATTTGAGAAAGATCACGATTACTAACTTCCAGTCTGCACTCTGGAAAAGAAGCCCCTTGTTGGACTAAGTAGGATTCGTCTTGTCAAGTTCACTTTTCGATTTTATACACGCTCTGGTTTCCTGAGAGAATGATAACACTTATTTTGTACAGAAAGGCTTAGTGTTGTATATTTTGTACAGAAAGGCTTAGTGCTTTACAACGTAAGAATCAACTTCTATAAATATTAAGGGGGGAAAAACAAACAACTACTTGCCTTTCTCGTCCTGGCTTTTAAGAAGAGTCATATATTTACACAGCGCTAAATGAGCGTAACAGGATGAAGAAAAAGTACTGATACCCTACGTGAACAAGGGACGATCAAACCGTGCATTAAATGGCTCATATGCTACGCCTATCATAACACAAATGGTTTTGTAGAATGTTCAATAAAAATGTGTAACATTTCTATTTTTGAAATTGCCTTTTACGACTTTAGCAACTCTAGTTGCTGTTAATACTTTAGAGAGGTCGATATTTTTCTTTGTGGCGTATGACATCAACTAGGCTCTTCTTAAACTGGCATAGGCTACTATTTCAATGCGTCAGTTGGCACCAATAAGGAAATGTTTTCATGTACTTCAACAATCTCTATGACTATGGTTTTGCCCTTTTTTACATTGTTGGCTTCTGTTGCCACTAGCTTGATGAGTCACCATTTCAGAAGCTATGGTGTTAATGAGCCAGTAACAAGCACCTGATCGTCTAAAACTTAAAGACAAAGATTCTCGTAGACACACACACACGGGGCAATCTTTATACTGATTTTTGTTAATTACCAGCTCCGACTAAGCAATTAAACGAACCTCATTTCGCTTTTGGTTTGCCTGCTTTTAGTATTGTGAGAAAATAGGAGAGGTACATTTCAAACCCCTTACAGTTTTGTTGATTTATTAGTCAGAAGACCCACCTAACAATTGATCTTCGTTCTATGTCAGTCCGGAAATGGCAAGTTATATTTCCAGCAATATATATTTTAATACGAATTGTGAAGGCTGCTAGTAAAACAAATAATTTAGAACATGGACTTTGGAGGGTACGAAAATTCAAACATAAACATATATGTACGTTTGTAGAATAATGATTCCAAAAAGCCATGTATATACACTAACAAGTGTGACTACTGTTTCTCTATAAAAATGTAATATTTCAAATTAAAGGAGTTTTGTTATGTTAAGAAATCTACCTGGCTAAACTATTTAGTTTTTTTTTTTTTTTGATAAGGTAAACATAAAAAATGGATTCCTTTAACGTTAGCTAACAGTGTATAAATAATTGAATATGTATCTTGGACTTGCTTTACACGAGGGTTGTGATTCAGATCTTTTAACTAAGGTTGAAGCCAGTTAGTTATAATTATCCACCTATAAATATACTAAGTCTAGGGTTTGGAAGATGTCACAATTCAAAAGCCTGTAGCTATCAATTCAAATGCTGTTGAATTTCTCTGTTAACGTGACTTTGGATGCTTTTGTGGAGAAAGGAAAAGACTGGGAAAGGTTATATATTGAGGGGTACCAAAAGATCGAAAGTTCTATTAGCTTAGCTAATTAAGATGATTGAAAATTTCTATCATTTTGACTTGTGAACAAACCCTCCGGATAATTTAATATTCATTTTTTTTACTTCCCAGACATAAGTCTCTGATCTCTCATTAAAAGCCACCAATTAACAGATCACCTCCCATACATAAAAGTTTTTATGGAAAATGTGTGGCCTTTATTCCTTGCTAGACTTTGTATAAGATAGCCAAGTCCAACACAAAGAGATCCTAACAGCAGACCCTTCTCTCTCACACAGACACAGATCAAAGAGAGACATAGAGAGATGGGAAGAGCTCCTTGTTGTGACAAGGAAAATGTGAAGAAAGGACCCTGGTCACCAGAAGAAGATGCAAAGCTTAGGGACTACATAGAGAAAAATGGAACTGGTGGGAATTGGATTGCTCTTCCTCAGAAAGCTGGTAACACCATGCTCAAGCTTATATTTGAATTCTTTGATGCTGTTGTTTTACATGTCATTTGTTTGCATGGGATTTATGAGTTTCGTCTGATCAGGTCTGAAGCGATGCGGAAAGAGCTGCAGACTGAGGTGGCTAAACTATCTGAGACCCAACATTAAGCATGGCGAGTTCACTGAAGAGGAGGATAGGATAATCTGCACCCTATTTGCTAGCATCGGGAGCAGGTAGATGCATTAAACTAGTTTCCATTTTTATGAACTTCCTTTACGATTTTTTGACTTTTGTATTATGCCACAGTTTCAAAAAACTGTCAACCGAAACTGATTTGTGTTAACGTTTCTTTTGGTTCTTTTCCTGAGTAAATCGCTTGATTTTATTTTTCTGATGAAATCTATCTTGCGCATAGACATGCAAGGTGAGAGAAGAAAATTTTCCGTCCACCTTTCTTTTTCCTTCAAAAAGAAGAACTTGCACTTTCCAAGAATCTGCCAATTTTTGGATAATTTCTCAGCATGCATTGGTAGTTTTAGATCCAAATATCAGCATCTGCTTACGGCTGTTGAGTGAAACTCGAGAGTTTTCATCTAATGGAACCTGTTTTTGGTTTTATAACGTGTTTGCAAATTGCAGATGGTCAATAATAGCTGCACAGTTACCAGGTAGAACGGACAATGATATCAAAAACTACTGGAACACCAAGCTTAAGAAGAAGTTTATGATCATGGCTCCTCAGTCTCAGAGAAAACCTTCACCCTTTCCATCTTCTCTTCAAACCCCACCATTACCATCTCATTCACTGTCCTCACTCTTCAAAGATCTTGCCAGTTCTTACTGCTACTATCCACCTTCCAAATCATTCACAGGTTTTGAGACCATTTCACCTGTTCAATCAAATATTTTAAGCAACAATACTGGTCTAACCTCAAGCTCCTCTCTTTTGTTAAGTCAAGAGATTTTGGTCAGTCCCGTGCAATGCTATCGTCAAATGAAAGATAACTTCCTATCATTTGGAAGTGAAGCAAGTTGCAGTTCTAACTCTGATGGAAGCTGCAGTCAGATCAGCTATGGAAGGGAGATCAAACAAGAAGACATGGGGCTTCAAAGCTATATCTCAAATGGGTACGAAGAGAATCAGAAGTTCATGATAAGTTATGGGAGCAATGGAGTGGAAACTTTGAACCAGTGGGAAGGAGAGAAGGCAAATGGGTACTTTGAAGAAACCCCATTAGACTACGAGCTTGAAGCTGTTAAGCAACTGATTAGCAGCAGTAGTGGCAATGCTAATAATGCATGTAACAACTTCCTGACTGAAGAAAACAAGACAGAAGCACAGAAGGTCATGTACTCCTACTACTGAAAATGAATCATAGGTGGACTGACTGTGAGTAAAACTCAAGAAAGATTTGATGGGGTAAGGCGGGGATGAGAGAGAGAGAGAGAGAGCAGATAAGACTTTGTGAGTTTCTGGGGGTTTGTGTTGTCTTTCTGATGAAAAATATGAGACATTTCTTCTTTTGACAGTACATGGTTGTAAGTTGTAACTTGTAAAGCTACTTCTTTACTTTGTTCATTTCTTTTTGGGAGGTGAGAGATGGATGAGGATGACGATGATAATGTGTATTTCTGTACCAAATCTCAGTCTCAGTTAGTCCTCGTCCTGCAATCCAATCATAAATAAGTGTCATGAAAAGCTAGATACAAAAATAAAATCATAAATAAGTAACAAAAAACAAGAAGAATTCGGTGTCACAACTCACAAAGCCAATCAAAGCATGCACTGCCTTCTCCCTTTCTCTAGGAATTTTTTGTTTTCTTTTCTCTTTTAATCTTTTTGGAGCCCCTTTGGCATGATTATTCGCGTTCTTGGACCTCGTGAAACGACCATTCCGTCCTTGGTCTTTTGGTGTTAATTGACCTGTTAAGAGGGGTAGCAGTGGTGACTGGAAAGTGTACAACGTAATGCCAAGGACTTGAGCTGCCAAGAATCTTTTCCTTGTTTTCAATTTTTTATATGAAATAGCTCTGAGTCCTCTGACTCAAGGTTGGAACTGGTCCACCGGCAATTATAAAAGGAAGAAGATGACGATCCAAACTTTGGAGTTTTATGGAGGCCACAAGGTTTTAAAATAACTCGTGGTAGATCCTAATCTCAGTCCCTTTTCGTTTTCTATTTTATTTTAAGTGCAATATGTTTCTGCATTAAAGTAATTAAGGTCTTTGTTATACGCTAACTTAATAAACGCAGACCATAAAAATTATATAAAAAAAAAAACTATCGTTTTTAGACAACTAGCTCGACTGGTAAAAATGCTCATTAATTTGTCCAGAATTTTATTATTTCGATTATAGTCAACGATGAAATTTTCTTACGAAATTTTATTATACACATAATCCATGTAATTTATAGAACAAATTAAGATAGTATTTCTACGAATGAATTTATCAATCGACTGGGATTCTTTTTTATTAATGTTCGGCAGGTAAACATATTTTTTATTAACAATTGGAGAGTTATAGAAGTAAAAAGCTATGCATGCATTTTTAATTTTCTAACATGCCATAAAACATTTGCAATTCAATAATGGATGGGTTCCTTCTTCCTAGAAGCTAAGCGTAGGTCGAAAAAAGACAAGGATGATAGGACAGGAAAAAAAAAGTTGCTTTAATTTAAACGGGTGCTTGGTTAATTGATACGAAAAAAAAGAAATGAGTGAGAAATAAAAAAAATGATTGATAATATATTATAATTAGATAAATAGTATTTTATATCTTTTATTGGACCAATACTTTATATTCTTCGTATATATTTTCATTCTACACTATATTTATTATAATTCCTATTATTATTCTCCTAGATAAACCAAACACATCCTAAAATTATAGGTGTGTATCGTTGAGCAATGAGTACACAATAGGCATATGAGAAAATAAATAATCCTTCCTCTTCATGGCCACCATGTTAGTAATATGAATGTTGTATTTCAGTATCTCTCTGTGCAGTTTTCCATTAAAAAGTTTATTACAGTGAAATATTTTCCTGACCCAGATTAATATTATAAGAAGGGGTATTATAAATGCATGAAGATATTTCTTTGTTCTTTTTCATGGGATCTTGTAACTTGATTTGATTATTTAATTGTTAAATATGTTATTTTCTATTCGGATGGTCTAATCAAATTAACTAGAACAAATTCTGCTTAATCAAGTCGAATAGTTAACCGCAAAGGCAACACTTAGGACGAGACTTTCCACCAATATGAAAGTAGCTTACTAACATTTTTGTACTTAATTGACTTTTAACCTTGAAAATGCATTAGTACTTACAGATTAAGAAAAGCATTAAGTTCTAATCACAAATAATTAGGAGGTTGAAAGTATTTCAGGTCCCTGAACTTGTGTAAAACGTGTGGTTAAATCCATAAACGAAAAGGATGTTTTAATATGTTACGTTATTAGTTTATAATTGCGGTCATATACTTCAGCCTAGTAGTTTTACAACATGTGTGTTGGGTAGGGAAAACGCTGTTATGAGGTTAGTATATGGCATGCATATTCAATAAGTAGAATAACGAAGAGGTGTTGCATTAAAAATTAAAAGATATATTAAGTGGTACATGCTCAAAAGTTTAATTACGTACTTGCCTTTTGTTAGGGGTAAGACGGAATCGCAATCCTCCATGGAGAATAACCGCAAAGAGGTCCATAAGTAGCATGACCATAATATATATCTCTGTCACGCTTACACCACCATTACATGGGCTCCATTTCAACATCTTTATATACAGAGGGACAAATATTTAGAAAATAATGTAAAATTATTCAGATTTCAATAATTGTTGAAAAAAAAGGGTTAAATAATTAGCTGCTAAAATGTGGACAAAACCATATTAATAGTTTAATTGCATTTGGGCTGCCAGTGCCAGCTATATTATTTGTTTATTATCAAGTTTGATTGTTTGAGAGCAGTTGAGGAAGCCCCTTTTTTTTTTTTTGTAGGAATGTCTTGTCTAGCAAAGTGCGAAGGTCAAAAGGCTAAAGGGTGTGGCACCTACTGACATTTCTGATACACGTAATATTTTTAATCTCTCATCAAACAGTATTGTTTTCCCCTTATAATTATATTATATTTTAATATTGTTATGATTTACGAGTATTATCAGAGTGCAGCCTTAGTAGTTAGTTCTGACATGAAGCACTTGCCCTTCTTTAGGGAAGCCAATTGGGACATAGTAACAATGACTCTTTATAAAGAAAGTAAAAAATCTCCCACCAACCAAACTTAGAACTGAGGATGACCATTGTCTGTCACCTTAGGAGGATATATAGTAAACATGTTGATACAGGAGTTTTCAACCTAGTCGAACAATGCCAGATCGTTAATATTAGTGTGAACTACCAAGAATTTTTCAAAACTATGACTAATTGCATTGACATGGAACTCAGCCAAGTGAAGCAATTCTGAGAATCCACTAAACTCCATGGTTTATGAATCTGAATTTGGAGGTCTAGGAGGATTGTTGGACTTTGAAACTGAGCTGCCCTTATTTGTTTTTTTTTTTCCCTAAAAATTTCTCTCAATAGGTTAAGTTCCTTGTAATTTTGTTATTAATGTGTTGCTTCACGCTTTCTTCCTTACAGAAAAAGTTGATCGCAACAGGAAACCGTTGATCTAGACTGTAGACAATCATTTGTTCATGATAAGCTCAAGGCCTTTGACCGAGAGGGCTAGGCTTTGAATTTGTAGACTATCCCCACATGCATAACCTAGCCAACCCCGACTTTTCACATCAGGAGTCAACATTGTTGTTATCAATCTTATTCTTAGGCCTTCCTCCCTCTGTGCGAACCCCTTGGTTTAACTGAGGATGACTGACGCCAATCTGAGAACTAATTGCATATTTGTTTAAGGAGAATTTTGCTGTAGGTTTTTGGAGTGACCAGCTCTCGGTGAAGCTGAAGATCAGAATAGTTGCCGTGCCCTATAGCTTCCAAAATATGGTAGGCAACTTTAAAATGGACATGGTGTTGTCACTGTTGATATTTGAAATCTCTCCCTTCCAACCAATTTGATTGAACGACTTATTGAAAGTCAATAGCAGAACACTTATGCATTTGTTTCTAATTAACCCAGTCTACCAAATCAATCGAACTAACTTATTGGAAATCAATAGCCAGAAACTTTGTGTACGTTAATTTTAGATTCTGTAGTCCCTTTGGATTGTGGATGTGGAACCAAATTACAATTGCACAATTCTAACTTGATAAGATTAGAATCGAGGTCTTGGACTTAAAGCAACTCTACAGAAACTTCACAATTAAATTCTTTTAAAATATCTTAATAATTGAATTAAGTGAACAATCAAAATTTCAATTTATGTAACAAACATAAGCGATATAATTAAAGTTAACGATCTCTACTTTTCAAGATGCTAATTTTGAGAGTCTCAAATACAACTTGATAGTAAAATAGAGTTGGAACATTTAAGATTGGGTTATACTTTTGGGCCTGTTGCATTAAATTCCCTCAACTACTACCCAAACGGAAGACGAAAAGAAAAGGACTTCTATTGCAATATTCTATATGTGATAAATGTTTTACTTTCAAAAAACCCTACGATCTTGCTAGAATTGTAAACAACTGCCATTTTCGAGGAGATGATTGCAAATATTATACTCATCAGCACATCTGAACAACACCGTAAGTCTTCTTCAGCATATGACGTACGGGTAGAATTGACACTTGCTTACGTTAAGCACAGTTATAAATTACCGATGGTCGGATACAAAGTCTCCGTAATCACGGATTCCCATATCAACGGCCGATAAAATTTTCATCTGTTCGATGATTGACGGGTGCTTATCTCGTCAACCGTATTAAATATTTAATACTATTATGTCTTTGGCATATTTGAACAGAAAAATGGAACGTCAAATGAAAGTTCTGCACTATACTTGGTCAGGTGTTTCTCAGAAGTTAAAATGAGTTCCATCATGCTTTAATCGCCCTGCATCACACTCCAACAAATCGGTATTAAATGGAGGGAACAGATCACATGTTTTCAGTATTCTGCATCTATCATTTTCGATGAACATTTATTCATTTAGGAAATGACATCCACAAAAATTGAATAGATGAAGACTCATAAAATAGAAGAACAGGAATAGATGATCTGAACCTTAAACAGAGGGTTAAAGTTGATGCTAGAGGATAATAGTAGCGAAGTCTTCCTTTCCTTGAGCTTGTTTTATTTCAAGATGACGTTCGTCATATTTTAGGAAAAATGACCGTCTATATTTGATAAGAAATTTTTGTTGGGCTTTCAACTCTCTACGATCACTTAACCAATAATAAACTATAAAAATGACTGAAAAATTAAGAATACAAGAATTTAATGTGAAAAATCTGTTAATATAGAAGAAAAAATCATGGAACAAATCGATAATAAACTTACTAAATCAAATAGCATGATACAAATGATAAAGGTGCTACTATTAATTAAGCTCTTTTAGCTCTATTTAAAGCTCTTTCAAAAGACTTTTGCTAACAAGATATCTAATTGAGTACAAATTGATATATATACACGTATACTAGTACTACTCTTAAACAAATTCTAAAAATTAAACTTTTATAAAATTGTAGTTGAACAAAGTTATTTGAGCTTTAAAACACTTCTATTCTAGAGCGTTTTTGTCTTATCCAACTACCACTTTTAAACTTTTCTTAAAATATTCAAAAGGATAAAATTTTATACCATACACAATCTCTCACAACTTCATTTCTTTTGATCTATAAAGACAGCTAACACTTTCAAAGTTCAAGTTTAGTTATTTTCGTCGAGCTAACATTTATAAAATGAGATTGGACCCATAACAATCTCTTTCTCTAACTTATTTCGGAGGAAAAATCAACCATCATATTATCACTTGAAGGTCATCCCAGCAAGCTTAGAGAGCTTACTTTTAGGAACCATTTTTGCTAACATGTTGACGTTATTCTTATACTAATACCTTGGACCTGTTTGAGTCTATAAAATCTCTTTTTCAACTTCCATGCCAAGTCATCTTTTCCTTCGACTTTGAGTGACTGAACTTCTTGAAGATACTCTGGATCCCAATCAGTAATGACTAGAAGATATTCAAAACTAGGATATCTCGTTAAAGGCTTCTTCTCTCTAGGAATGTCAATTTTGGCCAAGCCTGGCCCGAGTTGATTAGGCTACAGGCCAAAATAGTTTGGCCCTACAGAAACTACAAAAACGATGTTGTTTTGTAATTTTAAAAAAATAATAAGGATGGGTCGGGCTAAGCCACGGGTCATCCAACCTGAGGTCAAGTCGAGTCTGGACAGGTCAGGAGCGGCCCAACTCGTTGACATCCTTACTTCTCTTTATTTGACTTTCGAAGTTAGATATATTTGAAAATTTGAGCTGGTTGCTCCCCTTACTCATGATGCTCATCGATCCTTCCTTCAACATCCATAAGATGTGGATCACGTGCCTCCTCTCTATTGGGTTCCACCCAATTATTCTTTGCTACCTCATGTCCTTCGCTTTCTTCAACTGTAGCCTGAATAAACAAAAGTAGACACAGGGTAAGTATCCATATTACTGAAAGACAATTGGAAGTAGTCTTGTCTTCTTTAATGAGATCTGCACACATATCATGCAATTGCTCATAGAAGACTAAGTCCTTACTTTTAATAATGTTTTAATTTTTGGGGTCGTAGAGACTATAGTCAAATTCCTCATTACCATATATAACGAACATATAGGGAGTAGTCTTCAAATCTATTCTTGATCTCTATTCCTTTGGCATGTGCTTGAAAGTTGTGCATTTGAACACCCTTAGATGCAAATAGGTTGGATCCTTCCCTTTTTGCACTCTCTTAGGATGTCAAGCTCCAAAAGGATTGAAAGAGTTCTATTGATCATGTATCCAACGATTTTGACTGCCTCACCCCAAAAAAATTTAGTAGTTTCGACATTCGAAACATGCATTGAACCTTCTTCATAAAGACTCTATTCATCATCTCGACAACACTATTATGTTGTGGGATACTAAGGTTTTTCTTTCTATGTCTTATACCATATCTTGCATAGTGTTGTTCAAACTCGTTAAAGCTTACCTCCATTGTTGGTTTAGAGATACTTCAACTTCCTTTTTGTCTCACTTTCCATTATGGCATGAAATCTTTGAAAGATCTCTAGCGTTTGACTTTTTGTTTTTCGAACAAAGACCTAAGTCTTGTGTATAGTTAGGGATGACAATTGTAACCGAATCTAATAGGTACCCGATAAAATTACCCGAACGGGGGCGGATATGGGGAGCAAATTTTTACCCGTGGGGCGGGTATGGGGGTTAATAAAAATACCCGTCAGGTATGGGGCGGGTATGGGGATATCACCCCCCATACTCGTTTACTCGTTATA
>JAOTAZ010000219.1:6710149-6724914 GCA_025629785.1 Erythroxylum oxycarpum
CAAGTATTTAATTTTTTAAATTTTAAGGGGCCCAATACACTACTAGCCCTCAAATAACTTTATCCTCATATATGTAAATATATATAATATTTAATTTTTTAAAATTTTGAGGGGCCCAGCATCTATGCTTACAGGTTTTGACTAGTACCATCCAAAATCAGCTGGTATTGACTAATATTAAACTTGGTACAACTGACCCTTGGTCCAGTACAAACGTATCGGCAGGCACCAGCCAGTTCGAAACGGTATCTATTATTCTGCTCAAAAGACTTTTGCTAACAACCTCTAGAATTAATTACAAATACATATATACATATATACATACATACATACATACATACATATATACATACACACACACATATACATATATATGTATAGACATGCACACATACGTTCACAGATATTTAAAAAGATGTAGCCAATACATGAAGGAAAGCAGCCATAAAAACATGACATGTAGCGTACAAAGTCTACTAAAATAAGGTAGAAATTTATACGTTCTACCAGAAGGCAAATGCATTAATTAATAAATGAGACACGCCTTTATTGTTGTTAAGGCATCGTACATTGATTAAATCACTCACCTGTTTTTTTTTTTTTCCTTATATCAATCAATTATAATAAATTTCCTACTTACACCTATTAGTTTAAATAGTAAGAACTTGATTCCCTTTACATAAGGTTTTAAATTCGAGTTTTGTAAATCAAATTAGTAAGCTTTGAAAGAGTTTTTGTTTCTTCATGATTTATCATTTCAAGTGAGATCGGTTAGTAACTGTGACTTTCGAAATGCAGGCGATGTTAAGGCTGTAAAAAAAATTATATTCAGTTCTTTTGCAGCCTAAAAAACAAAACAAAAAGAGGAAAACTTTTGAGATACGGAGGTCGATACACAAAATTTTAGACCGTCAGCTCTATTTCTTTTTTTTGTTGTTGTGACTTTTTAATTTTAATTTTTAATTGTTTCAAATAATAATAATAATTTTTGGGTTATTAACGTTAAGCTATCACGTCACCTAAGATGTTACACTCTCCCGGAACTGTTCTATCTTTTTGTTGCACTATTATATCTTGTTTCATTCATGTCAAGAGATTAACAATGACAGAAATACTTGATGGTACAACAGCTTTATGGGCTATGGATAATGGAGCATGCCACTTGGATTAATATAGTTAGATTGGGGTCAGCATGATAGAGTGACTTCAAATTTCAAGATTATAAATGGTTTCTTTTTTAATCTTGGAATGCAGCTAACTTGAGTGTGGGTGGAAATTTTATATATTAAAATTTTGTTGCCTGACCTGCTTCAATTATTGGAGGACGTTCGGAAGACTGAGCTATCGCTTTATTGGAAAAATGGATTTGAAATCTCCAAATTACGTAATCTTTATTTGTCGTGGAATTGACAATTCTTCACATGTTCATATTTTGACTTTTTTAGTTGGTTGAACAATCACAATCTGTAGCATTTAATCAATATTGCTATAGCATATGTAGACTAATAACCTTCCTCCTGTCTTAAACTAAATCAAAATGGATGAGTAATTATTGACTAACCTTGGGGCACACAAGCCTTGTTTTTTTTTAGAAATTAAAGTTAAATTAATGAATAAAAGAATGGTACATAACTATTTGACGATAAAATACTCTCCACTAATTAAAAAGCACAGTTGGAGATACTACATCAAAAAGCAAGTGATAACACGACACTGTTTGGACACATTGACTAAGCTACACACAAAAACGACAAAAGCTATTGACTCGTTCCAAAACAGTAATCAAACCCGCTCCATCGTTGAAGCTTTTCCAAATATTCCAAATTAGGGTTGGGTGTTATAATCAATCCGTGATTCCAATCGCGCCCTTCTAGTAAGAATCTTGTCATCATCTGGAGCTTCATCTGAATGTGGTTATTTTACCCATCTTCCTTTATACTTACAGTGACGACGGAGATCGTGGAGAAGTTAATGATTGTCCAAATGACTTGCGGTATCTGACTTCCTCAAGTAAGATCTGACTTCCAATCCTTTATCTAGTGATTTTGATCAATTTCCCAACATATATATATTGTTCTATCCCTCTCTACATGATTGATTGTAGCAATAAATCAGTTGATTGTTCCATGTTTTGGAACTTTCGCTGATTTCTTTCTTTCCATATCTCTTAGGATTTTGAGAGACTTTGGCCTTGATCATTAGCGAGAGCATTTCCATATAGAGGATAAATAAGTAAGGGGATAAGGGATCCTCTTGTCTGATTCCTCTCTTTCCTTTGAAAATTATGGAAGGTGAGTCATTAATAAGCACACTATAGGCTGTAGTTGTGACACAAGCCTTAATCCAATTAATAAAAGGATTCGAAAAATTGAACCCCTTAAGAACTTGAATAGGAAGGGCCAATTGATACAATCAAAAGCTTTGTTAAAATCTATTTTAATAGCACAGTTAAGGAATGTGTTCCTTCTGGTATATCCTTTAAGAAGTTCATGTGCAATAAGAATGTTGTCACCAATATCTCTATTCTTCATAAAGGCATTATGATTCTCACTGATAATGAAATTGATAACTCCCTTCAATTGGTTTGTTAGGATCTTAGAAATTATTTTGTAAAGAAAATTAGTGCACGCAATCGGCCTGAAATCACCAAAAGAAGAGGGGCTAGGAGTTTTGGGAATTAAACAGAGATATGTTTTGTTAAACTCCTTTAGGAGCACTCCATTAGCAAAAAATTCATGAATAGCCTCTCTAACCATGGGTCTTATGAAAGAACATGTCTTTTGGGAAAAAAAATATGTTGAGCCCATCCGGTCCAGGAGTTTTCATCCCATTCATTGCAAATACCGTAGCATTGATCTTATCATCTGTAATGTCGTCCACCAATCCTTTAACAACTTTAGGTGTGATTCTGTTAATGATAAAGTTCTTAAGGGGGTCCAGAGAGCAAAAAGAACCCATATCCGAACCCAAAAGTCCTCTATAGAATTTAACAGCTTCCTCCATGATGCTTGATTGATCATTGAGAATTCTTCCCTCAGTATTGATAATTGAGCATATTTTATTGACATTCCTTCTATAAGATAGGGAATTGAAAAATAATTTAGAAGCTTTATCCCCTTCCTTGATCCAGTTAATCCAAGCCCTTTGATGGATGGAGGTGTTTTGATTTTTTCTTCCGCTCCTTGTATCGTGTCAACTAGATTTATCTAAGGTACATTTGGGCAGCTAAGACCATCTTCAAGGCCCATTAATTCCGCATAATTGCCTTTGGAAAAAACCTTTCCAGTTGGTTTCCACACCTTCCCTTGCATAATTACCGAGAGTTTCCAACTATATGAGACATATATCATGTCTTCTTGCAGGATATTGTCAATATGCAGCTGCATAATTGGAATATAATCTGGTAGTTCCTTAAATCCGTCAACATTGACACATATCCATGCATAACCAACCCTCTTCCTCTTTACAATAGTTTCATTAATACGTAGAGGTTTGCCAATGAAACTAGCCAAGGAACTAAGACTTTGGGTAGTCCAATACTCTAACGGAATGCTATGTAAATTGATCAACAATGGAAAGTTATGCACCTTAATGTTTTCAAGCTTTATACTCGACTACCATTTTTGTAGAAATAGAGGAAGCTGTGCGACATGTCAAGATCTTCTTAATATCTTGTTTTCTTCATCTTGGGAGGTAAATTTGAATAAGACCAGATTGTCTTCAATAAGAAGAACATCAGTGAGTCCTCTATTCTTCCAATGAGTAGTTGCCTACTTTTGAATGATAGGGAAAGCAGGTCGTTGTTCTATGAAGAAACCTATCAAGGAGGATTCCCATATTTTGGCACCATTCTGTAGAGTCTCAATGTTTGGATGCACTACTGGTTTGCCATCAATAACTTTGAGTGAGTTATATTGAAGAGTAACACCAGATGGCTCACCCACAACCTATTTCCAGCTTTTGTTCCATAGAATATTAGAAGGGGTAGGTCCGGAAAGGGTTTGCTTAGGCTGTAGTGTATTATTAAGGAAGGAAAGTGGAGGGTTTGAAGTGATGGAAGAGGTTAGTATATTTTATTGAATTTGTTGGGGTTGAAACTGGGTTTGAGAAGAGGGCTGTATTTCGATAAGGATGGTAGGGGAGGAAGATTTATGTGAGGGTAGAGAGGGAAAATCATCGATGGAATCAGGCTGCATTGGGTTTAGTTGACAGGGAAAAGGGAAAGAACAACTTTTTAGAAATAGAAGGAGAGGTGATCAGATGGTAATTTGAGAAACAAGTTGACTGAAGATTAGGAAATTTCCAAAGAACCTTATGAAGTAACCACACGGATCCTAGAAACAGAGCTAGAATCCCTTAGCGCAGAGAGAGGGAAGAGCATCTCTCTCTTAACATTTGTTAATGGACTTGACTTGCTTGCCTCTGATCTGTGTAGTAGCCCACCTGTACGAACAACCAGGTTAATCAATATTGGTACAATGCTTGATTGGCCCATAGATTGCCTTTTGGTTCCTATGAACATTTGCTATTTCATTTTAGCTATGTTTCTTCTTCTAATAATTATTGTCGATTGCATGAGCAATTTGTCACCAAAATTTTGTTTAGAAAGCGTATACTTATCATTCTCCAATCCCACAATTTTTTATATTTAATTTTGTCCCAACACTTTATTGGGGGGTTTCTATTGTACACTGGCTCTATTAGTGTTGTTTAAAATTTTGTTAGACGATCTGTTTGGTATATTCACTTCTATAGTATAATATAAGAAAATGGAATACATTTGAAATTAAGTTTTTGCTTCCAAAATTGCTTTCATATTTATAAAATAGAACAAAAGAGCAAGGTTCTAGAGACTGCAAGGATTTGGTGTTCTTGATGCTGATTTTAAATCAAACTTAGATAACTGATGTAACCAAAGATGAACGAGCCTATATAGTTTCGTGATTGCTAGTTGGGACAAATGCATGCTGAATGACATCTGATTGCTATCACCAAATATCAGATGTATATAGCTCTACTAAATTTTGAACCCATCCTATCGATACAGTTAGGACAAAGGTTATGGGTGATGATAATTAAGTCTTAGATATGTATTCTCATGCACAAAACACAAACACACCATAAATTTTTGGTTTATTGTTCCAGTTGTTCTTATGATTTGGTTCAGTTCTCCAGTAATTGAGAATAAATCACAGTGGTGGATCCCTTAAAATGTATTAAATGTACATGTTATTTCTTAAGGATCCTGATGACTTTGCATTAAAATCTTTGACTTGGCAACTAATTTTTCTGCTTAAGATGTTGGACGAGCCATTGCCAATTCTAGTCTTTCTACTCTTGCTTTGTGTGTGTGTGAGAATGTGAGCGCGCGCGCGCGCGCGTGTGGATGTGTATGTTGTAACTAAGTCAGCCTCTCCCTCGAATGCTAGAAACAAAAGTAGCACAAGTTAGTAAAGATGCAAGAAAAAACAAGAACAAAAATGATGAAACTTGGAGAATACTTATATTGCTCAAGAAAGCTTTTACAAGACAATGGCTAAGACTTTCTATGCATCTTACAAATGAAGTCCCCTTGGCTATTTATAGCTTTCCACCTCTTTAATGGATGGCTAGGATTCATTTGATTCAAGGGCTCACAATCATCATCTAGAGTTCTTTACACTACTCTACATATTTCATGTACATTATGTACATACCTACATCATTCTACAAGTTTCTATAATATTCCATATTATTCTATAATGTATCATAAACTTCCACAAGCTTCCATATTCTTCTACCATGTTATAAAAGCTTCCAGAGTGTTTTATAAGCTTCTAGCATATTCTAGAAGCTTCTAGAAGATTCAAACATGCTCCAGAAGACTCTTTTGGACCAAACCTCACCTTATGGGCTTCAAAACATGCAGAACGTGACATTCTCCCCCACTTATTTGGGCGACACCCTCGTCGTGTGCTCCTTGTATACCTCGATCATTTCTTTATAGTCCTATAACGTGAGCTGATGCTCCCAACTCACCTCACTAGTAGGTAATCCCTTCCATTTCACAAATTACTCCATATAACTTAGATGGGAACCCCTCCTCAGTATAACATGATGTGCTAGGATTTCCTCTACCTCGTGCTCGTGAGAAGTAGGATGGCTGTGGGTGTTCTCCTCTACTTGCCCCTACTTGGTTTCTCCTTGTCAATATGTTTTAGTAAGCTCATATAGAAAACTGGATGCAATTCCAAATGGGATGGAAACTTCAAATGGTAGGCTAACTTACCAATCATTTTCTCGTGGAGAAAAAGGTTCTCATATCTCCTTACTAGCCCCTTGTGCACCTTGGTGAATCGTCAGCTTTGATGGGGAAGGAGCTTCACCATTACTAAGTCTTCTTCCTCGAGCTCTAAATGTCTCCTCTTGGTATCGACCCATTTCTTCGTTCACTTGGTAGCTTTTGCCAAGTATGCTCGTGCCATGTCAGTTTTTTCATGCCAACCTTTGGTGAATTTGAATGCAGCAGTTTGCCATTGACTCACTCTTTTGTAAATTATATGAGAATTGGACAACATCAAGCAACTTAGCCCAATCATGCTGGTTGGCACTAACATAATGCCTCAACAATAATTCCAACAATGCGTTCACTCTCTCTGTTTGGCCATCGGTTTGAGGATGAAAGCTTGTAGAGAAATTAAGCTTGGACCCTAATAGCTTGAATAGCTCCATCCAAAACCTCCCGGTGAAGCGAGTCTCTCGATCGCTTACAATCGTCTTCGGTATACCCCAATACTTCACCACATAACAAAATAATAGATGTGTCGCATCCTCAGTTGTAAATTTTGTAGCCACAGGGATGAACACTCCACACTTGCTAAATCCATCTACCACCACCATAATGTTGCTACATCCCTCAGACCTTGGTAAACATATAATGAAATCCATAGAGCTACTCTCCCAAGGCTTCTAAGAAATAGACAATGGTTATAGCAAACCAGTTTGCTTCTATTGATCCAACTTGTTTGTTGACACACAAGACAAGTCTTAACATATAAATCAATGTCGTCGCACATTTGGGGGCAATAGTATGCACGTTCTATAAGTGCCAATGTGAGATGTACACCAAGATGTCTTGCCCATTTGGAGTCATGACACTCCTTACTGATTTCCTTCCTCAAAGCACAACTCTCTCATGGTTAATAAAAAATTATTCTGATTAGTAAGAGAATAAAAAGATAATAACATGAACACCAAATATAACACGGACACCAAATTTACATGAAAAATCTTCCAATATATAAGGAAAAATTACGAGTTAAGTTGACAAATGAATCCAGTAAATTTAATAAAAATTTACAAGAGTTTGAATTCTGAATTATTAGCTCTTACTCGAAACTATATCATACTATAAATACAAGTTATTGTACCAAATTTTAGAAGTAAAAATAAACTGATATAACATCTCAACACTCTTCCTAAACTAATATCGAAAACAATCTCTCTTTGCTCTATAAACTATCAGCCAAAGAATGAGAAACCTTCTCTACTCACTCTCACTTAGTTTTTCTTTACTTTTCGGTGTTCTAACTGCTCATGCATAAAATAGATGACTTTTTCTCTTTTATATTTCGAAGGTGGATTTTTCTGTGATGTACAAACTGTGTACATCCGCGATATCTTCAAACTTGGAAGTCATGTAATTGACTGTGTCCCTTTTGTGTTCGAAGATATCGCAATGTAATTGACCTTGTTCCATCCAAGTTTGAAGATATCGCAGACGTAACCATGTAATTGACCATGTCCCATTCAAGTTCGAAGATATCATAGATATATACTATTTTAGAGAGTTATACAGTCATGATACCTAGTTGTGTATGTTATGAACATAGGTGTATACACAACTGTTGTATGTCTTCGATTCTTCACGTCCTTCTGCAAACATTTTTAATAACTTATATGTTGATTCACACGTAGGCTTGACTTTTGACCAGGTCTAACCTAGTCAGGCCCAATTAATCAAACCTATTAGGTTTCGATTCGAGCTGCCTAGGCCCAGTCTGGGTAGAGTTTTAACAGATATAAGGAAAAACGATGTGTTTTGCAAAAATTGATGTTTTTTAACTTAAAAAATTAAAAAATAGATTGGGTTAGGCTAAATCAAGTTTCAAGATGCCTAGATCTGGTCAGACTTAGGCTTTTGTTGTATTGCCTTTGGCCCGATCAAGCCTTGAGCTTGGCCCAAACTCGGAAAGAAGCTACCCAGGCTCGAGGTCGACTCGACCCATTACCAACCCTACCCACATAATCATGTAAGTAAAGGACAAGGGCGCGTAATAGCCTACACCATCGTATCTATCAAAAAATGCTTGTTTCAACCGTTATCTGACTTGTCTTCACTTGTTCATCATTCCTTACATGTCGTTATCTCTCAAAAAAGTTTGTTTTAACTGTTATTTGACTTGTCTCCACTCATTCTTCATTCTTACAATTCGTAAGAGTACCTATGATCACTGAAAGGTCATGTTTATCTAAAAATAAGACTACACACTAAACAAATGAAAACTAAGAAAACAAGTCCCATGAATCTATCCTGTTGCCGGTCTTAAACCTGAACACCAAAAGGAGAAAATTTCACACTTAAACCCTTTTCACACAATTGACCGATAGAGATGAGATTGAGGGTTAAGCTAGGAATATAGTAGGTGTTAGGAAAATTAAGAGTAAAGGTGGAAACAGAGCCAATGTGAGTGATATTCATTTTAGTGCCATTAGTTATTTGAATGGGTGGTAAGGAAGAAATAGGTATTGCAGAAGACAAGGATGTAAGATTTGTGGTCATATGATTACAACAAATAGAGTCAAAAAGCCAATAAGATTTACCCAAATTAATAGACATGGTAGTGAAGGGATTGGAAGATATAACCTGTTTGAAGAGTACCTTGTATAAGGGGTAGAGTTGTATGGGTAAATGAATGATCTTATTCATGTTTGATATATCTGTTTATATACACGTACAACATTATATTTGAGTATTCAAAATTGATACTATATGATCCTATATACAGAAAATTGTGATAACACCAAATCTGTTTAAACTTAAACTTGCTCTATTTTATCTGATTAGCTACATTATATTTGTGGACTTGGGCTGTCACAGGAAATGGGCTTACGGTAGCTTGAGATGATGAAAAGTATCCCTAATATGGCCCCTCAAGCTGGTGGGCGTCGACGAACACCAAGCTTAACCTTCTGTCGGAGAAAGGGTTGTCTGGAGAGTGGTTTGGTGAGACATTCAGCCGTCTGATCGATAGCGGAGACATGAGAGACATGAAGAGCACCAAATTGGACCAGATCCCAAATGAAGTGGAAGTTGATTGTGACGTGTTTCATCCGAGAGTGGAAGATCGGATTGGAGCTCAGTTGGGTAGCTTCGATGTTGTTGCAATAGATCACCGGAGTGTGCTGCAACCCAATTCGTAGTTCAGTAAAAAGATTGCGTATCTAAGTTAGCTCAGCAGCAGTATTGGCGACGACTTTGTATTCGGCCTCTGTGGATGACCTAGACACAGATCGTTGCTTTTTTTAGCTCCAGGACACTGGGTTTGTCCTAGAAAGACGATAAAGACACCAATGGAGTGATAGGTGTCCTTGTCTCCTCCCCAATCAGCGTCAGAGAAGGGGTGAAGATTCAAATTGGAGCTTCAGAAAAGTTGAATACCGTTATCAATAGTGCCGGAGAGATACCGAAGGAGTCTTTTAACAGTCAGCCAGTGCTCAGTGGTGGGACAATGATTGAACTAAGATAGTTTATTCACAGCAAAGGCGATATCTGGTATGGTGAGTAACAGGTACTGTAGACTTCCAATTATTCTGCGATATTCATTTGCATCTGTTAATTGTGTGCCTGAGTGTAGAGTCAGAGTCGGATGGCTCGCTATAGGTGTGAGTACTAGTTTTGCTTCATGCATTTTGGTGTTATATAGTAAATCAGTGATGTACTTTCTTTGAGAAAGTAAAAGACCTTGGTTGTTTCGGAGAACCTTAATGTCGAGGAAATAGGATAGACTTCCTAAATCCTTAATGGAGAACTTCTCAGCTAAAAGACTGATATAGTGATTAAGTAGAGTGGTATTATCACCTGTGACAATAATATCATCTACATAGACAATAAGTATAACTATACATTGTGATGTGTGATTGAGGAAAAGAGAAGTATCTAAGTGTGAATTGGTGAATCCAGATTGAAGCAGAAACTGTTTGAGTACTTGGTACCATGCTCTTGGTGCTTGTTTAAGGCCATAGGTAGCTTTCTTCAGTTGACATACATGATGTGGTTTGTCAGAATCAATGAACCCCTTGGGTTGTGCCATGAATACTGTATCTGTTAGTGGACCTTGTAAAAATGCATTATTCACATCTAGTTGGCGTAAATCCCATCCATTTGAGACAGCTATACTGAGAATGAGTCTAATAGTTGATGGTTTTACAACAGTACTGAAGGTTTTAGCATAGTCAATGCTAGGACGTTGATGAAATCCTTTGGCAACGAGGCGGGCTTTGTATTTTTTAGTTGTCCCATCCGAGTGGCATTTGATTCTGAAGATCCATTTGCAGCATACAAGATTTTGTGTGGCCTCAAGTGGAACTAGCTCCCAGGTACCATTGTTGACTAATGCATTGAATTCTTCTGAGCAAGCTTTGCGCCAATTGCAATCCTTTAGAGCTTGTGATATACAGGTTGGTTCAAAGTCTGCATTGCCTTATAATTGTGCTGTGAGACTAAGCTTTTGAATAGGCTTGCGAATGTTATTCTTTCCTCTAGTGATCATCGGATGACTGGAGACTGGAGGAGGAGGATGCACTTAGGTTAGTCCAATATCTTCTCTTGAGGAGGAACTATCAATAGGGAGTGCCACATTCTCAGGGGCAACACCAAGGAGAGGTGAGGATTCTGTAGAAGGAGAAGGAGGAGATGGTTGAAGATGCGGTGGAGGTGGAAGCCAAGTGGCAGTAGGGTCAGCTGAAGGTTGGGTTGGAGCATGTAATGATGTGGCAAAGGGAAACACTGATTCCACAAATGTGACATGATGAGAGGTGTAAAGACGAGATGTGGTAGGATCAAGGCAATGATAGCTGCTCTGAGAAGGTGAGTATCCGACAAACACACACGGTTTTGATTTTGGGTCCAATTTGGTAGATGTGTAGGGCTTTAACCATGGATAACATAGGCAACCAAAGATTTGAAGTTTAGAATAGTTGGGTCTTGTGCGAAATAAACAGTAGTAGGGAGTGGACATATTTAGAGTGGCAGTAGGCATGCGATTAATTAGATAGACTGCTGTGGAAAAAGCTTGGGACCAATAGGATAAAGGCATGGATGCATGACTTAGGAGAGTGAGACCTGTCTCAACAATGTGTCTATGTTTTCGTTCTGCTATGCCATTATGTTCAGGTGTATGAGGTGGTGTGGTTCGGAAGGAAATACCATGTTTGGATAGGAAATCAGTAAGAGCAATAAACTCTCCCCCATTATCTATGTATACGGTAGTAATAGATGTATCAAAGAACTTTTCAACAATAGCTTTGAACCGAAGAAAAATAGCATGCACATTAGATTTTCTGTGTAAGGGATAGAGCCATGTGTATTGAGTGTAATGATAAATGAAAATAACATAGTATTTGCAATTTTCATGAGAATAGATAGGAGAAGTTCATATATCTGAAAAGATAACATCCAGTGGCTTGGTAGACACAAGAATGGATTTGGAAAAAGGCAATTTGTGACTTTTATTAGTCAAGCATGTATTACAATGAGTATGAGATGAAGGAAGTCTATTGCTGAAATGAATGTGATGCTTAGATAAAATGTGATTAACAATTGGTTTTGCAGGGTGTCCTAGTCTAGAATGCCAATCAGGGATAGTTGCAAGAGTGGTAGAAAGAGCAAGCTTTGGAGAGGATGATGCTGGCCATACATATAGTCCATTGTTAGGTGCACTCTTGAGAAGCGGTGTCCCTGTTGTCAGATCCTTCACAAGAAAAGAAAAAGGTGAGAATGTAATAGAAACATTATTAGACACACAGAATTGATAAACTGAAATTAAGTTTTGTTTCATTTCAGGCACACATAAGACTTTATCCATGGTGAATGTTCTGTGAGCAGCATGTAGTGTACCACTGCCTTTATGGCTGATATGAAGCCCGGAGCCATCTCCAATTAGGATATCTTCTGTGCCTGTATAGGGGGTATGCATAGCAAGATTTTGTAAATCAATGGTCACATAGTGAGAAGCTCCAGAATCAAGGATCCACGGGTCTTGATTGGAGGCAGCGGCAAAGTTGGCTCTTGGGGAGGGGGATGAAGAACCAACAGTGACAATGCGAAAAGAAGGACAACGTTTGGCACTGTGGCCTTGGACTCCACAGATCTAACACTTGCCCAAGTATGGTCATGGTTGGTATTGAGTATTGGATGAAGTCTAATTATTATTGTTAGCATAGGAGTTAGGAGGTAGAGGCTGCATCTGGCCATGGGATGATCGACAATGGGCCTGATTATGGAGCTAGAAATGTTGGTGAGGAGTAGGTTGGGACTGCTATTGGCGCCATCTGGGTGTTTCCTGATTATGTTGAGTACTGGAGTGTTGCTTTTTACCTCCTGACTTGTTGGTGTAGTTAGCTGTTGTAGGGAAATGCATTGTGACAGTTGTAGGAAGATCAGCTTCAGTAGTGATAAGTTTCTCATGGAGCTCATCAAAGGAGATAGGTGTATATCTAGCATTGATGGTGCGAATTACTTCATTGTATTCTTCACCTAGTCCATCAAGAACTTTATCAGTGATGTCCTCAGGATCCATTGGAGCATTCAGAAAAATAAGTTCATCTGTTTTGGTCTTGATGGCCTGCATATATTCAGTGATGGATAGCTGCCCTTTAGTAAGTTTCTTGAGTTGAGTTTTAACTTGCTTTTGTTTGCCTCTTAATGTTTGTCCATAGGTTTTGGCTAGAATATCCCAAGCTTCTTTCGAAGTATGAGCAGTGGCGATGAATGGAATGATGATTGGTGATAGGGAACCAATGATTACATTAAGGATCAGTTGGTCTTGGCGGATCCAATGTTGATAGTTTGGGTTTGGAAGAGGTATGTCATTGTTTCTTATGGTAGCTGGAGGGCAGCTCTTGGTGCCATCAATATAGTCTTGCAAATCATATCCGATAAATAGACTATTGAATTGCATTCTCTAGGCAAGGTAATTAGTAGAGGTGAGTTTCAAAGGGGCTTGAGCAATTGGATTGATAGTGATGAGCTGAGGGGTTTCATCAGAGGTAAGATTGATGATTGAGGCCATTGGATTTGGGATTGAAAAAGGACGTTAGTCGGTGGCTCTGATACCATGTAAGGAGTAGAGTTGTATGGGTAATGAATGATCTTATTCATGTTTGATATATCTGTTTATATACACGTACAACAATATAATTGATACTATCTGATCCTATATACAGAAGATTGTGATAATACCAAATCTGTTTAAACTTAAACTTGCTCTATCTTATTTGATTAGCTACATTATATTTGTGGACTTGGGTTGTCACAAGAAATGGGCGTGTGGTAGCTTGAGATGGTGAGAAGTATCCCTAATAAATAGTGACTCTAGTAGCCAACCATAAAACATGAATTATCAAACAAAGAATCGATCAACTGCTTCCGCATTAAGATTAGTTCTTATATATATAAATCTACATTGGTATTAGACCAAATTTTGCGTTTAACATTGATTTGCGTATTTTGTTGTGCTCATACGTTCTCATAGGTTTACATCAAAATTTTTTTTCGTATGAACATCACAAAGAAACTTAAGACCAATGGTTAAAAGCCCGACAAAGAAATCCTTGGCTTTGTCAAGTTATGCATAGTAAATGCATTTAAAAGAAATGTTTTTACGGAAACCGAAAAGCTTTATTTGTTGTTCTTTA
This sequence comes from Erythroxylum oxycarpum, assembly GCA_025629785.1. Taxonomy (NCBI): domain Eukaryota; kingdom Viridiplantae; phylum Streptophyta; class Magnoliopsida; order Malpighiales; family Erythroxylaceae; genus Erythroxylum; species Erythroxylum oxycarpum. Next base: position 6,724,106 of record JAOTAZ010000219.1, read on the forward strand.
AGCATATGTTCAATATAAAGGAACGTTTGTGTGCATGAAGGAAATGAGGAACAAAAGTCTTCCTTGATTTTCGTGTTTGTGTGGTGATGAGAGTGTGCATTAAATGCATGAATAACAAGTTTGTGCAATTTCATTTTAATGTACGAGACGGAGTGTATTAAATGCATGAACAACAAATTGTTTATGCATTTCGGTATTTGTGCATTAATACCGAGAATCCTTGGCTTCACTGTGATACTCTTTTCTTTAATATCTTTCAAATGCATTATGTTAAATGGTTTCAAAGACATTATTCACGCAGCCTTTATTTAAGGTGATGCAATTTTTCTAGCGGTGGCCTATCTTTTGAAGTACGTACTTCTGATATTATCTAGAATCAGACTCAAATTTACCTATCTATAAGTCTGAGTGGGTAGCTCATAGGTCTCAGGATAGTCAGGCAAAGCCCGGAATCAAAGTTATAAAAAAGGACATTATCCACGGAGATGCTAGAAATTTCTCAGTCTTATTTGAAAGTTAATGCATTAAATGATTTTACAAAACTTCAACGCAAAAGTTTGAAATTTTTTAAACGATTACGTGTGTTTTAACCGCTTCAGGGATGTGTTTTTATATAATGTACTTTAAAATATTCCATAAATATGTTTTATGGGTAATTTTGAATATATTTAAAATAATATTATATAAATGAGTTTTATATAATTATGTATATAAATTAGTTTTACATATAAGATTTTTTTTGGCATCTTTGTGATATGTCAAGTTAAAATAGGTTAATTAAATTAAAGAAATTCCTAATTCATTTTTGT
>JAOTAZ010000219.1:6773495-6789441 GCA_025629785.1 Erythroxylum oxycarpum
TCTTTTGTTAGTTTTCACTTCATACAATAATTTATAAATTATATATTTAATAAAAGCTTTTAAGGCAAGGGGTGTCTTGTGCCTCTTTACAAGAAGTCTTGGGTGAGTCTCTCTTGTTCAAGCCAACAGCCTCCAATGGAAAGAGACTTTGAAAGCACAAGCGTCTCCTTTCTATATTTCTGACTTTGGTTTTTTACAATTTACCCTTCTGTCATGTTTCCAATTTCCATATTCCATTTTTGGAATATGTCAGTTTTTTATTCCCAGCCTTGCAAGTCTTACCATTTACCAACAAAAGCTTTATTTTTAATTTTGATATTGGAATCACAACTCACAACACTTAAAGGCTCTGTTTTTTTCCTCTGTTATAACTCCGGGAATGGATGAATATGTCATTTATCATTATCATGTACATAACGGCCCCCTTCGATTTCTGACATCTTCATTCCCCTTAAATACATACATGCCCCTTTTATAGTCCCCACACCACAACTTACTCTCCCCGATACTCGCTCCTTTTTCCTAGTAGAAACTGAAGAGAACTGCTCCTTCCAACTTACCATGGCTAAGGTGACTTTCTTATCTCCATTCTTATTCCCTTTTTTCTATGGGACCGGTTTTTATGGTGTTTTTGTTCCGATGTGTTTCTGTTGTTTGCAGAAGAAGAATATCAACAACAACCACAGCAATACCGACGACGACGACAAGAACAAAGGAGACAAGACGGACCAAGTGAATAAGAAGAAAGGAGAGAAAAATGAGGATAGTAAAAATCAAACCACTGTTATTTTGAAAGTGGAGATGCACTGCGGGGGCTGCGCGTCTAAGATTGCCAAACTTGCTCGTGGCCTTGAAGGTAGGTATTTTAGCAACGTCATCTCTTTCTGTCATGACCATCCCTCTCTCCATCTTTATCTTTCTCCTTGACTAATTGACATGAGAAAACTGATCCATCAGCTTTAAATAAGTGTTCTGCTCTATTTCTGCTTGCCCTCGATGTTTGTGGTTGTTTTTCAAAATCCTCTTAACTTGGTTTTGATATTAGGGGTTGAGAATGCTAAGGCAGAGATGGTTTCCAACAAGTTGACGGTGATCGGCAAAGTTAATCCCTTGAAGATTCAAGAGGATCTCCACCTCAAGACCAAGAAAAAAGTTGACCTCATCTCTCCGCTGCTCAAAAAAGAAGACCCCAACACCAAGAAAGATGAGAAGAAATCCAACGACAAGAAACCGGATGATAATTCCAGTAATACTAAGAAACCTAAGGAGGTAAGGTAACAATGAATCGCTAGTTATTTACGATATACCATAAAAAGATCAATCGCCGTTCTTCGACACGGGGGCATTTTAATGTTGTTCCTATTTAACCAAAAGTATGTGGGTGGATTACATTGTAGTCTGGTCTGGTGTTCACTTCTTTAACTCATAGAGTGCTTTCAAATCACAATCTCATCAAACATTTCTAATTTCATTACTTAGACGTTACATTACCGTGTCAAGTGGGGTGGCGCATTTTAGCGAAGCAATTTTAATACAATATCCAAATTATGATTAATTTAATGTTGTAGCCACCGGTGACGATGGCGGTACTCAAAGTGGGGTTTCACTGCCAAGGTTGCATTGAGAAGATTCAGAGAATTGTCTACAAGACCAAAGGTGACCTTATTATTCCGTAAACCACCCCAAACACTCAATACTCGCGTCCATTTCGCTCACAGTAACCGTGTTATGGTTTTTGTTCTTACAGGATTGCAAGAGATGTCGCTGGACAAGCAGAAAGAGACGGTGACGGTCAAAGGGACAATGGACGTGAAGGCCTTGACTGACACTCTTAAGGACAGACTCAAGAGACGCGTCGAGGTCGTTCCGGCTAAGAAGGAGAAAGACAGCGGCGGCGGCGGTGGTGATAAAGATGAAGGCGGGGAGGGAGCAGGAAAGAAGAAGAAAAAGGGGGGTGATGGTGGCGCTGGCGGCGGTGGGCAGGAGAAGAGTGGCGGAGCTGACGTCGCCACAGTTGACAGCAACCGGATGGAGTTCATGGTTCAACCCGGGTACGGGCACGGTTATGGGTACATGGGTCAGCCTGTATACGGAAATGGGTACGTTGGTCAACCCGTGGTGGCCAATTGCAATTACATAGGTCCGCCTGTCTATCCATGTGGCCCTGCCCCAAATTACGGCTATGGTTATTGGTACGGGCAGGTGGCGGGTTACCCAGCTCACTTGAAATTCAGCGACGAGAACCCTAATGCCTGCTCAATTATGTAGTTACTAGTTTATAACTTAGCCCTAGTAGGCCGTTTGCTGGACTTTGAATGTGGGGACAAAAAATGTAAATAAAATAGAGTTGGGTATGTGGGTGGAAAATTTTTGGGTATTGGTTGGGCAAAGTGCAAACAAAGAGTCAGTTATTTGGTTGGGAATATGCAACTTATCTTCTATTTACGGTAATACGAGGTTTTGAACTTGGAAGTATTACTAAATGTAGCGATTATTTTGTTAAATCAATCAAATAAATATGGAAGTAAAACCAAATTGGTAATTATATACCCATGTTTATATGCTGGGGGGGTTGGGCTAATCTCTTGGTAGAATGAAGAAGTGGCTTTCTTGCTTTTGGTGAAGCAATCACTACTGGCCACTGGGAGGCGCGGGAACACAAGTCTCAGACTGACAGGGTCGCACTCGAACTACAAATACAGCGGAATATTCTTTGTTATAAAAGTTATTTCACCAACTATCAATCGAATAAGTAGTAACCACTAACAGCTACTACCGGGCCCTCTCAACCTTTCATTGCCTATGCTATACAGCTCCTCCAGTTTGTAACATTATGCAGAAACTCATATGGTTATGATATTCTCTCTCTTTTTTTTATCAAAGTAAGCGCTTTTCCTTGATTTTAAGAAGAACCAGCAGTGACTGTGAGTTCCCTAGGGAGGGGAAGAGAAGGGAGTATTATGCTCAGAGAGGGGAATGTCCGTATTCCTTTGTCCTCTTGAACCTGTCTTCCACAACATCATCATGCACCGCAACGACAAATAAAATAAATATTGTATTTTGTATACATATGTAAAATACGTACCTGCGTACAGCTTATTTGAGATGGCTCGGCTGTCCTGTTTTTGGAATTTTGCTTGTCCTTTTTGTCAGGCATTTTCCTGGAACATGGGTCGTTTTGTGTGCGTCACCACCACATCTGCAAGCTAGCAAGCAGTACTACTACGTAGCTATCTGCTGCCAGCTTCTCTGTACTGATTCAATTGTGGTTCAAAAAACAAAACACCTGCCTGCCTAGTATCATTTACGGATTGGTATCACCGTGGGTGGAATGGCAAGAAATTCCGGTCCCCCCTTATACTCTAAAGCTGCACTTTAGGTTACTCAAAAATTCTCAAGTGTTTCCTTTAGAACAGACCATTCATCATTTTCCTCATCAAGTTTATGTAATGAGTAAAAACCATGTTCCACAGAGTTCTATTTTTTCCCCCTAAAAAACTTCTATACAAAGAGGAGGCGTTAGGGCTGGGCATGTAATAATAATACCTTTTACGTATACACGTGCATGCATAGTGACTCCACTCATTCTCATCCGAATCATATATAATGCACGTAATATGGTGTATGTGATATGGTGCAATTAACATATTGTGACATGGCTCCCCTCTTCCGTTTTTGTTGCCTTTTCTCTCAAGTATGCAAACAACTTGCATAGAAAAAGGGTGGAAGAAGCTGGCTGCTGCATGTCAATAAAATCACTTTTCAAAGGCTTTTGTTTTGCTAAAAAAATGTCACAACCCACATGCAAATGTCACGGTGATAGCAATAAACACAAATCTTTTCGTGTTTACGTACATATCATGACAAGTAAGAAGGGGGCAAGTGTCGGTGTCTGGAACGAAAACGCATATGTACATTGCCAAATCCAACACTAGTCCAGTCCATATTGTTGTCTAATTAAATTACGAGTAATTTGCTTAGCAAGAAGTTGGTGTGATTCTTTATGTTCTATTGGTAAATGATTATTTATGTTTCTTGTTTCATATATATATACTTCAATTTCGTATATTCAATATGGGAATGTTGGTTGACGAGATTCCAAATACATGTGAAGGGAAGTTCTTTTAAATCCTTTTTCCTCTGCACGTGATGATTAAAAGAATTCAATCCCATGTGGACGTTAATGGATCATGTTAAAAAAAAAGAAAAGTGGACCCTATAAAGATAAAAGCATGTCTTTTTTCACTGGAAGGGAAGACCATTAGACCAAGACTTGACCTAAATATACAGCACGGTCAAGATTCCTCTCCTATTTACCAAATGTTCATTAATCGTCAGATTACCCCACGTTAAGTAACCACAGAGACTTTAGACAAATAGGTCAAAGCTTTTACTTAATCCATGCACTATAACTTAACGAAATCAGTGTATTGTGTTGATTATAATTTATAGTGGTTGGCTGAATAGAAAAAAAAAGCCCAATTCCCAATTCCATCTTAAGGTAAAAAAGAAAAATATCGAAGTAGGAAGGGAACAACCTTCGTGGATTGTCACAACATGTGAAAGCAAAGTTGAAATGGTTTGCGCTTGGGAATTATGAATCTCTGAGGGGATGATAACCATAACGAATAGTATACTATGTAGAATTTATGTTTCAGTTGAGTATGTATATTGACATTGGGGGGAAGTGCTCCACTTCGGATGAGTGACCCAAATACATCAAAAACATCAAAAACCCTGTTAGGCAGAAACAGGGTTTCCATTTTCTTTTTCGGCTGATCTTCCTTCTAGCAGTTTCAAAGTTGAAAGTTTCGCCGTTAACAAATATATATTTCGAAGTTTTAGTAAAACTTTCTTATCGAAGAATTAGTTATCAAGACTAAAGGAGTTGTGAATTTATATAACAATAGCTAAGAAGCAAGACTATAGAATTACAGAGTGATACAAAATATTTTTAACAACAATTAACCGACTCAAAGTAATAAAGTTTATTACCCTCAAACTAGAAAGAGCATATATTATAAACGTTTAGCTTAAATATAGATATTTAAAATTGAAGGCCAATGACTATGTTTAATTAGATTTAATGAAAAGATTAGCTAATTGTGTTAGAAGCTGAGAGAAAAACAACCGAAAAGCAACTCTCTAAAAGGTCAATTTAATGGAAACAACAAAATACTCTAATCAAGTTTAATTAAATAATATCAATATTAGAATAAAAACTCAATAAAGAAACGAATACAGAGATTTACGTGGAAAACCTTTCATAATAGAGAGAAAAACTACAAGTCAAACCGACAAGCAGATCCATTAATCACAAATAAGGATTAAAAAATTTAATCTCTTATTCCCAACAACAAGTTGTCTCACAAAGATTCAAATTTGATTGATATAGAAATCAACAAACTCACAACTCAATCTTAAAATCAATCAAACAAGGACTAAGAATCAGAAACTATTTGCTCTCCCTCTGTTTCTTTTCCTTTTCAGTGTTTTTGCACCTCCTAATGAACAAACCTACGTCTTCTCCTTTTTTTGTATTATGAATTATGTTTTTTTTGCAATATACACAATCACATACATGGCCATGTAAGTGACTGTGTGTCTTCTAGTGTCACTTGAGTCACAGACATACACGATTATAGAAAGTGATAAGGTCGTCGCACTCAGCCGTGTATGTTATGGACACAAGTGTGTACATAATTGTGTAAGTCTTTACTTTTCATATGTTCCTTCACACGATTTTAGAGACATACACAATTGATCCACACGATCATGTTGGTTAATACATGAGTGTGTGTCACTCTACACAGGTGTGTGTGCTTATATGGTTAATTTATACAACCACATAAGTTAAGGAAACGAGTATGTAGCACCTTACACGATCGTGACTCTCCCCAAAAGGGCTTCATCCATCTTGTCTTCACTTGCTCGTCATCCTCATAAACTATAGAGATGTTTATGATTACTCAAAATAGGGTTGGACACTCAACAAACTCACCCTCCAACTCGTTTATAGGGAAGACATGTTATACTTAAACAACTACTTGAGAGACATCCCTTCAAGCTTACTACAAACCTCATATTTACGTTTGGGGACTGCTTTAGTCAACATAACAACATCATTTAAGTCTATATGAATCTTCTTCAATATCAATTATTGCTCCTCAATCACAGACCTAACCAGTGATACCGAACATCTTTATGCTTTGTGTGAGAGTGATATGTAGTGTTTTTTTGCCCAAGTTGATAACACTTTGACTATCACAAAACGCTACATAGTCTTTTTTCTTCACATCCAACTCTTAAAGGAATCTTTTTAACTAAAACATCTCCTTACTAGCTTCCACTGCAGTTATATAATCCGCTTGAGATGTAGATAAAGCTACATAGTTTTGTAGCTTTGATTGCCATGAAATACCTCCCTTGCAAACTTAAACAAAAAATTTAAAGTAGATTTTCTTTCATCAAGATCTCTAGTCATATCTGCATCTGTATAACCTTTTAAAATTGATTCCCCATCACCAAAACATAAATTCCATTTTGAAGTACCTCTCAAGTATCTCAAATCTATTTGACTACTTCCCAATGAGCCTTTCCTTGATTAGATAAGAATTTACTCACTAACCAAATAGCATGTGCAATATTTAGCTCCTTGTACTCATCATAACATACATCAGAGACTCTACTGCAAATAAGTATGGAACAAAAGACATATCATATTTTTCCTTTTCTATTGAAAGACATGCACATTGGCTCAACTTAAAATGATGTGCCAATGACATGCTAACTAGCTTAGCATGCTTCATATTCAACCTTTTCTAGCACTAGTTCAATATTCCTTTCCTTTGATAACCACAATTTCCTACTCTTCCTATCCTGGGTTGTCTTTATGCCTAAAATTTACTTTACAGGTCCCAAATCTACAAATCAAAAGATTTAGACAAACCTACCTTCAACTTTTGGATTTTACCAACATCTTAACTCATAATCAGCATATCATCAACCTTGCCTTGTGCTTCACCAATTTTTCACCATCTGTCTTCATCTTGAACACCCACTGATTCTTTAGCTCCTTTTTTCCTTTTGGAAGCTTCACAAGCACATATGTATTATTCTCATTTAAAAAGTTCATCTCTTCTTTCATAACTGCAAGTCAAAGATCTTTTTCATCTTAAGATGCAACTTCTTGCACATTCTCAAGCTCTCCCTTAGTAGCAACCTATAGATATTTTGCACTAGGATATCTAGTAGAAGGCTTTGTCTCCCTTTTCTACCTTCGAATTTATGTTTCATCAACTGTAGGATCGGATTGCTCCCTCATCTCATTATCCTTAATAGTTTCATTTTAGCATTGTCTTTAAATGGTTCATGTAGCTCATCATTATTAGATTGTATTTTTTCATCATCAATGTGTATTTGTTCATACACTTCATCTCCTTCACTTGCAGACTGCTCAGCATTAGAAGAATAATTAACAATATCATAAGATCAATTAATGTGAGTTAACTTATCTTCTCTCAGAAGATTAGCACCTCTATCGTGCTCCTGAAATAGCACATCTCTGATCCTGACCACCTTTTCCTTCTCTGGGTTATAGATTTTGAAGCCAAACTATTCATCATCATAGCCTACAAAGATGCAAGGTATTGCCTTTGAGTCAAGCTTTTGTCTCTGATTCTTAGGTATGTGTCTAAATACCTTATAGTCAAACACTCACAAATGATGATAAGTAGGATTTTTACCAATCCACACTCTCTTGGTAGTCTTAAAATTCAACAAAATTGAGAGAGATTAGTCGATTAAATAGACTACAGTTTGGACGACCGCTTCACCCCAAAATGTTTTCGACAACTTGGACATTTAAGCTTACAACGAACCTTCTCCACAATAGTTTTGTTTATCCTCTTAACAACCTCAATATGTTATGGAGTCCTTATTTCGGTTTTTTCATGTTTAATGTCATACGATGTATAGCATTCCTCAAGCACGTTCAAAGTATACTCCCCTCTATTATCTGTTTGTAGGCACTTCAACTTCTTCTTAACTTCCCTTTTTACTATAACATAAAGCGTATTGAAAGTTTTAAATACTTGACTCTTAGCTCTCAACATATTGAATGCACCAACTCTAACATCTTTGTCTTCCTTACAGATCATTTCTTGAAAGAGACTCTATGTTGATTTTCTGCCAAACAATGATTACAAGGATTAATGGCTGAAGAGTTTTTAAATGGGATAAGGAATTTATCAATCAACAACTTTATTCTCTTTTTGTTCATGTGCCTCAATCATCAATGCCACAAATTTAGAAAAGTTTCCTCTTCGATTGTGTATGCTTCTCTATCCCCACACACTTTTAAGTGTGCCTGTATAATGTACAACACATTTCTCCTCGACCAACAGTCATTGTTTCCTTAGACAGCTTCTAGTTCCTATTCCCGAAAGTGTGCTTAAATTGTCTCGAGCTAACGCATTTGCTGACAATATATTCAGCCTTAAATTAGGAATGTGTCATACATGTTTCAAGGTCAAAAAATATCTTACATTATTTTAACTTGGATATCACTTATATCAACAATTTTAGCAAAACTTTGATTACCCATCTTTACGCTCCTAAAGTCTTTTCTCTTTTAGTTATAGAAGTACTCCATTTTTATAATACAATGATACGATACTCTCATGTCAATCAATCATTCAGAACCCAAATCATTGACATGAAAGAAATCACTTGTTGCACAAACTAGGGATACCTCTTCATCTATGCTTGAAGCAGTTGAAGCTGTACTATTTTCATCACCAGATGATCTTGCCTTTTCTAATCCCTCTTCCATTTATACCTGAACCTCTTTATATATCATGGCTTATCGCAATAATGACATGTCTTTATGTGTTTATCACCTTTGTACTTCGATTGTTTCTTAGACTTGTCACGACCTTTAGGACCCTTGCCCTTACCCCTTCCTATGCTTTTCGCTAGGAAAACTTGCATATTATCAACTCCCATTTCTTTTCTTATAATTTCTTTATTGAATATACTCTTTTTGATTACATCTAAAGAGAACACACCTTTAGAATCTAAATTGCCAATCATCACCACTAACATTTCCCAACTATCTGATAATAAACTCAACAGGAACAAGGCTTGAAGTTTGTCATCAAGAATGATCTTCAATGTTGTAAACTTGTTGATTATATCTTGGAAATCACTCAGATACTCCGACACAGATTTCCCAGCTTTCAATTTCAAGTTTACAAGTCTTTTAATTAGAGAAGCCTTATTATGAGCAATCTTCCTTTCATAAAGTCCTTCTAACTTTTTCTACGGCTCAAAAGGATTCGCTTCTCGAGACACAAGGTTGAATATGTTAATATCAATTTATTGTCAAAATTAAACAGAATACTGAAATTAAAGACTTTTCAAATTAGGAACAATTAGGGATGTTACTATCAAAACTCATCGTTTGTTTTGACTCTTTAAATATTTAATAACGCTTTTAGTAATGAAAATTTATCAATATTAATTAAATATGTTTTGATTTTTGTAAGTTCTTGATGCATGACACTTTATATGTTTAGTTAATTGATTTCTTTGTTATGATTCCAAAAGGGGGAGAAACTTTAGTGATATTAGATTTAGAGGAAGTGATAACATTTAAGGGGAGTTAAAAAATTTAAGATAGTGATTTTTTTTGTTATTTTTGTATTTCTTGCACTTTATATGATATGCTTAAGTAAATTTATGTTATCTTCATATATGAGTATTTCTTTGATTTTGAATATCTATTTTGTTCTTAATGTTGAATTATGTTATTCATATTAAATTATATAATATGCATGAATTAAGAAAGAGCTAATCACTATCTTGATATTTAATTATATGCTTAATAATATTAGTGTTGTTTTTTTAATATCACAAGTATTTTGTTATCATCAAAGTGGGGAAAATGTTGAACCAAAAGAGATTCCAATAGATGTTTTGATGATAAAAATATAATTACTTCCAATATGTCTATTATTTTTATGAAAAGCAATATTAAAACAAATATAACACATAAATTCAAGAAGATAGTGTATAAAGTTGATAAAGAGAAGTTGAAGTTTGAAGCTAATAAAAAGAAGAATTGAAACAAAAATAAAATAAGATCAGGCTCATAGGGGTCATTTCACATTTTGTATTATTATTTGCAAGCTCATTGTGTTAATTTTATGATCCAAAAAGCTCACTATACATAATCATTCTATCTTACTTCATTGCATAACTCTTTACATTTGTCAAGAGGTATTAGATCTTTTGGTTTTAATATAAAAGCCTCTTGATCTTTCAAAAAACCTTTGAGAATATTTTGAGAACCGATTTACTTGTATTTTGATTAAAGAAATTAGTTTTGAGCATTTAAAGTTATTTAAAATTATATTTTTGATTTGATTGGTCGACCTATATGGGTTAGTGGTCAACCAATTGCTAAATTTAAAGTATTGAAAGTTTGTTGTAACACTGGTTGATGTATTGGCTAACTAGTTTGTCATATTGGTCGAGTAGTATACATTACTGATTAATGCACTAGTTAACTAACTTGTCATATTGGTCGACTAGAATAAGTTATTGATTAACCAATTTTCCAATGGCTAGTGAATTTAGTGTTGTAAATGCATACTAATCGACCTAGGATACTATACATTGTCATTGTAATGGCTAGTTCTTCGCTCCAATGATAGTTTTGGGTCTTAAAACACGACAAGTAGGTATTTTCTCATTAGTTTTAGCATAAAAAAATGTTTTAGATGTTGCATACACACATTTTAAAGAGTTTTTCAATTGTTTAAGCATCATTGTGTCGTAATTATATGAATGAGCTATTTTAGACTTATCAAGTGAACAACTGAGACATTTTTTAGTTATGATACTTTGTTGGGATGTTGAATATTGTACTTAGGGGTGATCTAAGTGGTATTGAGGTTCCTCTTCACCTTGAAAGAAGAATGTAGAAAGGATTTCTTTTTACCAAAAAAGATTGTATAAATGTTATTATTCGACTTGAAAAAAGAATTGTAGAGGAATCTTAAGAAGAGTCTTAGGCATGGAAATAGGCAAGGGTTATTTGCCAAACCGTTATAAATCACTTTGTATTCCCTCCTCCATATCCTTCTTATTATTGTTCAATTGTTTGATTAATTTATATTAAGCAATTTTTTCATACTCTTTTATATTGGTTGTTGTTAACTGAGTATATTGACTAAAAAATTATTAAATTTCGTAAACACCTGATTCATCCTCCCCCTTTTGGGTGCCATTAGTGACTAACACATTTAATATTAAGCACGCACTATATGTTATAGTGCTTTTATCAAAAGGTAAAGATGTCAACTTCCATATGTAATTAGTCTTTAAAGAATTAATTTATGGAGCCATTGCTTCTTACCGCCCTTTCACTTAATATGCTTATTTACATGTTTTTTGGTTCAATTGCAAGACGTAGCTATAATAAATGAGAGATAAATATTGAGATAAAGATGGTTTGGCAAGTTTATCTTAAAAGTAAATGTAAAAGATCTTACAAAATTTGGATGATAATCTCTAAGATTAAAGGGAGGTTGACTAACTCTAAAAGATCTATTATGAATAATAGGATAAAAGTTATTGTTCGTAATTGAGCATATTGCTTCTCTACATTCATTGAAGGAGTTTGATGTCGAATGTCATCATCTATCATGATAGAAGTTGGCAATATTGATAATAAAGAAGTTTCACAACTTAGAATATGAAAACACATTATCATAGAATGAAATATTTTTGTAAATAAAAAGACTTATGATTAGAATTTAGGCTATACATTTATTACTATTTAATTCTTAATTTGAAACCATAAAAATGCAATTTTTGACTTTTGAACTAAACTTGGTTACGTTATTAGATAAAGTGAATGTAACAAAAACAACATCTCAGTTGAATCTTACTGAGATATAGGATTTAGGGAGGTTCAGAAATATGGAACCTTACTACTAGTTAGCAGAAAGACTATCTTTGATAGATCAACAAGAAAGAAAGTTTTTAAAAATGGTTGATAAGCTCCAGTAAGGCCATATTGTTTGTGATCACCTCCCCTTAATTCTTATTGGGTCTTTTTTTCTTTAGTTATAGTTTTTAAGTACAATCTTTTCGCATTTCTCACTATGACGTTAAGATGTTTGAATCACCTAAGTTTTGTCTCTCTCATTTTACTTTCAATGTTAGAAGTCCCTAACTTATCTCTTACAATTTTATTTGTGACTGTAACACCTCCAATACAAAACCTACAATTACCCACACATATGACACCCAAATTCTTGTACAAATAGTCATGATATACATTTCTATTCATTCATAAGAACTGTCATCACACAAGTTTCTATTCAATGCTATACATATACATATTGCAAAATTTATTATACCTTAACAATATTATTTAAAAGTAGTATTACATCATTATATTAATATGGTAATCCAAAAGAGATATTACACACAACTTAAATTCTTAATTACAAACTGTTAAGAAACTACAATTTCCTTCGTTACATATATAACCATTCTTTATTCAATAAACACATCCAAAGGTACTTTTACTTCCACCAGTTGGCCTTGGTCCTTGCAGATGATCTTTGTGCCTTACTCCTATTACTTGGACCTACACGAATTAACACCCGTGTTAAGCTTGAAAGCTTAGTGGAGAAACAGTTAGTTTGGATGACCACGCACAACAGTCATCCGCCATTCACACACATTGATAAACATCACAAGTCATATAAATAGTGATGGCATACATAATACAAATATGCTTCAATATGTTATTCATATATATTGTAAATTCACATTCATGAACCAAACATTGATATTCAATACTCATTGATACAAATTATCAATACAAATGCAAATGCTCATCAGTACCAATTATTATACTGTCATGTTGTATTTCTTATTTATAAATATTTACTTTACTTTTTGTGTTAGGCCTACACATTCCTGTAGGTGTGGATAACGGAAGCTATGGATGTTCAAATATATCAGAATTGTGCATACTTGAAGGTATCGAACTATGGATACCTAAATGCATTGAATTGTGGATACCCAAAGGTACCAAATTATAGAGACGTTATAATCTTGAAATGAAGAAATCATTGGTGTTAAACTATAGTAGCTGCACTGTAACCCTATAGGCATGGCTATCCATCTACCTCCAAGACAATAACGTAGACATTATAACAGTTCCTTTAATCATTTGATAATTTCACGATTCATCTATTGACAAATCATATGATACACTTTTCAAGTCATAAAACCTGTATTTACGTTCATACATGCCAGTCAAAACTTACCACCATTAGAAGGGTATCAAAAACACACTTGTATAATATACCATACACATATGAACGATAAATATGCATACAAATTATTTATATACATGTAAATTTTCTTTAGTATGCATTATGCTCAATCTTAAATTCCAATGTTCAATCACCCAATTCACACAATGTAAGCCCTATTTCATTTATTTATAAGTGTTTGAAAAGTTTCATACACATTCAAAAAGGAAATGAAAACAAATTCAAAATAGTGCAATTTCCTTCTCGTCATGTCCCTTGCCTAGAATTCATACCTCCACTTTTATGAAATTTTCACATAGAAAATGCTCGAATTAGGTTTTGATATCTTCTGAAGATTTGTTTTCCTATGTCTCTAGATTTCAAAGAACTAAAAATTAAGCCATTTGGACTTCTAAATCATAAGATATAGACCAAATATCACAAGCTACTCCAAAATAGGGGCAACATCAGGTTACCATTTTCGATCTCAATTTCCATTGTCATAAAGCTAGAATTAAGTCAGAGTCTCTTCTAGAGATTTCTATTTCTATGTCTTATGTTTCATATGAAACTGAAATCACCCAATTTAGAGGTCTTAATACTGAGTTATGATCCAAACAATGTGGCTGGTTCAACAAACCTAGACAAAATTCCACTATAGGATACTCTCTTGTTATGTTCAACCAATTCTATGCAAGGTAACACCAAAATAACACCAAAGCATCACCCTAGCAACCATTCCACATCTAAATGAATCTTTGTATCCATTTAAACATACACACGAAGAGAAATTAGACTAAGCGTAGTCCTAAACCTTAAAATTTGCCAATTAGCTCTTCTCTTGTACTCTTCCTTCTCTTCCCCTTTGGTTGTGCTTAATTCACCAACTTGATTTTTACCTAGTATTAGCTTGATTTCTTATGCCAAATGGTGTGATTAAGGAGATGGAATGGAGACCAGAAGAGATAAGAAAAATTTTCCCTACATACACTCCCCCATGAATTTTCTAATCTTAGACACGTGTTTCAATCCCATTGAACCATATGTTACAATGCTATTGGACCATGTGTTATAATCCTATTGGATCATGTGTTACAATTCTATTGGACACACATACTTTAATCTTATTGGTCACACATGCTTCAATCTTATTAGTCACACATGTTTTAATCCAAATTGGTCTATGAGTTGACTTTAGGAAAATTGCACATTCATCCTTCTTCTTCATTTAATTCCCACATTGGCATATAATCTCATCAATTGATTTCATTCTAGTCCATAACTCAAATATAATTATTCATGTTCATGCCTAAATGAAGAAATTACCAATTTACCCCTATCTTTTACATTAAGTATCATTATGTCTCTTACTATACTTTGATGCACTTAATTCGTTATGTTCACTTTTTAATACACCCTAGACATGCTATAATATTTCTATGGTATATGTTGGGGCCTTACAATGACCTTTTATCTTTTTGTAAGGTTACACATCTAACAAATCAGCCTCATTCTAGCACCATTAATTAATGACTATGCGCTTGTTTGAAAGACCAACACTCGGCTTAATAGAATATGGTCGGTCTAATATAAATAATATGATTAGCTAAAGTGAATGCAAAACATAAATTATAACAAAACTTAAATCATTGAGAAATGATTTTTTTTTATTAAAGAGCAGTGTATATCATATTGTTTAGGTTAATTTAAAGAAGGTAATTTACTTATCAGCCAAACTATATGAATTGCATATTCTTCTCATAAGCTTATTGGTATAATATGTCATAAAAAGCATAAAACTTAATCATAGAAAATTATGGTTCATTATTATTTCATATGACTTCATCTTTACACTAAAATTGATTTTCCACATAAAAACAAAACTCTTTATCAAATTTGAGTTGATTGGAATATGTTGGATTTAATTTTTTTGGCTAACTTCTAACGTTTAAATAATTCAATCATATGTAATTTATAAAGTAAAATAACTATAGACATATTTTATGTAACATCCCCTTACCGGCGGGGAGGCTAGAGTAATTCTGAGTCATCAATGGGCGTTTGGAAATGCCCTTACATGTCCATGCATAATCTCATATCTGCATATACGTGACTAGTAAATTTGCACATGAAAATGATTGTACATGCATTCATGACATTTCCCGGTATATTTGATTATAAATGTGATTAATATGAAAAATGTGATTTTTGTGTTGGAAAAATTGATTGGAGAGGGTCATTGAGGTTTTAGGAATTTTAGTGAAATTTAGTGAAATTTTTTTGCAATTTCGGGGTAATTTTTGGACTAGAAAAAATGTCAAGTGGCAGAACAATTGTTTACCGGTAGTAGAAATTACTGTCCAATAGCAATGGAAATTTGGATAAATGATTTCAGGATTTATTAAATTGAGTCATTGAAAATTGGGAGATAATTAGAGTAGAATTTCGAAACAAATGGACTAGTTAAATAAGAAAAATCAAGTGAAACCATAAGGAAATGACATATGGCAAGTGACAAGTGTCACTTGTCACACCACATGCCATAACCCACGTTATTTATATTGAAAGACCAAGTCTTCTCTTGTTTTGTCTTGCTTTCTCCTCTC
>JAOTAZ010000219.1:6789541-6799783 GCA_025629785.1 Erythroxylum oxycarpum
GGATTGTCATGAACATGCATTATACATATTTCATTTCAGTCACGTGCATTATTAAACACTTATGATTGTACATATTGTGACGTACGTATATCTTGCATAAATGGGTTATGCAGGTTAAAAGTCCGCAGTCAGGCGTTTCTAGAATTTGGAAGCAAGTGCTAATCTGGAGCATACTGTGAGTAGACCGAGATGGTCTCATTTTCTTCTTTGTTTTGTTTTGTTGCATTTTGTATAGCTTGAATTACCAAATATGATTGATTATTGGGTTCCGAACAAGAGGTCCGGATGATTGTGATACTGAGTTGTGATATTGAAGTGCTCTTTAAATGTGAATTGGGTGACTTATGTGTATTTAAAGTGATTGAAAAATGTGTTTTGAATGTGTTTTATGTGTGATAAGTGAAATTGCATATGTATGAGATATGTTTCTCAACTCTACTGTTGAGTTCCGGACTACGGTCCGATGACATGTGAAAGTGAGTGTATGGAATTGATGCATTTCATTGCATAAGTGTATGAAATATAATGGCTGTTGTGATCAGAGTAGCCACCGATCAGAGCTTTAAGCTCAACGAGTGAAAATGAGCTTCGAACTCATAAGTGATTTAGAGCCTCAGGCTCAACGTGTAATGAGCCCTATATGGGACAGTTATCAATGAGCCGGTATTCAATGGATACGAGACAGTTAGGCACTCGGTCACAACAAAATAATAAATGAAAAATGGGTCTCATGTGCACTGCATATGCATAATGTGAGTGTTTAAGTGTATTGATTGTGAAATAATGTGAAATGTGGAATAATGTGAAATGCGAAAGAAGTGAGATGTCTAAATTATGTGTTTTGTGATTGAGTGATCCATCGATGATGGTCACTCACTGAGTTCGCAAAACTCACCCAAAATTTGCAATTATTTTTCAGGACTCAGAAGAATACCTCGTTAAGCAACGAGAGTATACCTACTGTATGTGAGTGAAGGAAGAGGTCGGGATCAGTTGTGTCTGCATTTTGTATTTGATTACTTTGTACAAACTTGTATTTTATGCAAATTATTGTATTTTGTATATTTGAGTATATTTGTTGTGTATAACTTCCGATTATAAAAGGTTTTGCAAAAAAAAATTGATCAAAGTGTAATATGTTTTGTTTCTAGAATGGGCTAATCGAAATTTTGATATTTGAAAAATGTTGGCAATTCTTGTAAGTAAAATGTTTCTGAATAAAAGCGGGCCCTAATTTTTGATTATTGATTTTCGCATATGTTTAAAAAAAAATTATACCAACTTTTGACCGATTGAGTGCTCTAGCACGCCACCTTCACGGGCACGGACTCGGATATCACCATCGATATCGGGTTCGGGTCTTGCGGAAGTGGGGTGTTACATTTTATAATTTTCTTAAACTTTTGTGAAACTTAAACAATTATATTTGCTTCCAACATCTTATGTGAAATGGAACTGGAAATATTTTAAAAGTTTTAAATCTATATTTCTCTTTCTTTCAATATCACAAAAGAAAAATGAACACGTCATCACAAATGATAATCAATTGGAGGATATAATCGGACTCAATAAATGGAAATGAAAGGATAGCATCTGTCATCTCAATGAAGGGTAGAAATTCATACCTGGAGATGTCCATTAAGAAAAGAGTCTTCTCTAGAGTCCAGATCCTTTGTCCAGTTTTATTCTGTCTCATAGAATCTCAGCCATTTATTTTACGGGTCTCATGCGGGTCCCTGCTGGACTCATATAAATAAATGGCTGAGATTTATTAGACACAATAAGACAATATAATATTAAACAGAGGATCTGAACTCATTCTCTACGGGCTGCGATACTCATCCCTGAAGAAAACAATAAGAGGAGTCATGCATGATGTGTGAAACTCGGTGGAAATGCCTAGAGTGTCCTTTATTGACGTGGCATCACTGTATTTTGGTTAAACTATGACATTTTAGGTGGAGGACTAATGCATATCTAACGACATCGTTTTGTCCTCTCTTAACTCTCTGGTTTCTTTGTACGTTGTAACTCCTAAATTAATGTATAAAATTTTGTTTTTAACTTCTCTAAAAAAATAACATCTATATTGTGTAAGTGTAAAGATTGAATATTAAGATAGATAATCCTGCCAATGTTTTGCATCTCTAATTAGTTGACTTTTTTCTTTTTTAAAAAAAATCATACTTTATATTTACAAATTTTTAGTTTCAAAATTGTTACGATATTTTTCTTAGTGTAGAATTAGTACTCTGATTTAATTTCAACTAAATGGTTAATGCTCTCATGCATAAGTATACATTTATGCTATTAATGGCAATTAATTACATGAATATAGAAGATAAACAAATAATAACTTTACATTTATAAAAGATTATTACTATTGATAATAGTTGCATAAAATTATAACATGCAACTAAATTTTTTATGCAAATCTATACAAAGCCTTATGAGTATTAGTTATCATGGGTTGACAGATTGATAAGCATAAAAAATTTTCGCTTGCTTTAATGATAACGTTAATGGTAATTTTATCATGGTCTAGCTGTTTATTAGTTTTTAATCAGTAGAGTAACTTCTAAGAAAATTCCTATAAATTACCAAATTTATACATTCATAATATTAATATAGAATCCTTATTTTGAATATGTATAAGATAAGATGGAACGTGACAAGAAAATGTAATAAGCTCTACAACAAGTACTTGTTCCATTTCTCTTTTATACTAGGAAATCACCGAGGATGATGAAACCAAAGAGCCACATGATCATTATTATCAAATTCGTGTAATATCTTCCTCAAGTTGGGTAGAAAATGAAAAATAAACTAGCTCATGTTTTGGGCTCTTATCATTGCAAAGTTGGTAAATGGTCCCAAAAGTATGTAGAGCCTCGCATTGGAGCTCTAAGATGAAGATGAGGAGGCCAAAAGCCATTCTATGTACTGTATGCATAAACTTATAAATAAGCCCTAAAGCTGTGTCTCGGGCTTTATGTTCCATTGGCTAAGCTGTGTCTGGGGCTTTATGTTCCAAAAGTTACACTCTTCTCTGTGAAGACATTAGTAGCGGCACGGTTCTCCTGCGGGGGTCGTTGAGGGTGAGCGACTTGGTATTGCGGGTGGTCCTAAGAAGTTTAAAAGAGCCCAAGTTCCAAATGCAGCCACCGCCCAGGTACATGTCGGACCGTCAACCACTAGACCCCAGCGGAAATGTGTTACTACTTACTACATAATAGGCAATCTAAGAGGGAAGAGAAAACAAGGATTGGAGTTTGAATATTATAAGAACCGTACACGTGTCATACTAATTTTCTCTAAATAAAATCCTACCTGGCTCTCTCTCTCTCTCTCTCTCCTGTGCCACGGGGGACACATTGGTATTCATACTAGCAATAGTCGTCCCTTCTTAGTCGTCCTTCCTTATAACTAACAGGACACAAATACTGAGAAACCCTAGATCCACCGTCTGCTTTCTTCCTCTACCCTCCTCTGCTTCTTCGAGGTTTGTTTCTTTCCTTTTCTCTTTATTTTGTATACATGACTTTCTCAAGTTGTTATTATGAGATTATCAACACTTTATCTGATATTTTTTTTTGATTTGGTTTTAGATATTTTGGTTTGTGAGGATGGTGTCGGACGCAAGCAAGAAGAAGGCAGCGCAGAAGAAGGCGGCTGCCGCTGCCAAGAGAGGCGGTAAAGCGGCGTCGGCGTCGGCGTCGGCGTCATCAAAGTCCATGACGGCTGTTCAGAACGGAAGTAGCGTGGATAAGTTGTCGGATGGAGTTGAGAGTCTTCAGATATCGGATCGGACCTGTACCGGCGTTCTTTGTTCCCATCCTCTTTCCAGAGATATTCGCGTAAGTTTCGTTCACTCGTTTTGTCTATATCTGATATTGTTATTTGACTTTTTATGGGCTTTATGGATCAGCTGATATGTAGATGTGCGAATTCTTACACTGATTTTGTGCTTGATTTTTTTTTTTTTTGAAATCGAATTGGAGTGATGTTGATGAGATTAACTTGTTTGAACTTTCTTCTTTTCAAAATTTTCCCAGATTGAGTCATTATCTGTTACTTTTCATGGACATGATCTCATTGTTGATTCGATGTTAGAGCTCAATTACGGAAGGTTTGACAATTTATCCACCCATTTCAACAATTTTCACGACAGTTATTAAGGACTATGCTCAAATTTTGTTCTCTTGATTATCTTATTCACGCAGACGATATGGATTGCTTGGATTAAATGGATGTGGAAAATCAACACTTCTAGCTGCAATTGGATGCCGAGAACTTCCAATTCCTGAGCATATGGATATTTATCATCTCACTAGGGAGATTGAAGCTTCTGAGATGTCTGCACTTGAGGCTGTCATTAGTTGTGATGAAGAGAGGTTGAAATTGGAGAAAGAAGCTGAGGCTTTGGCTGGTCAGGTATGTCCAAGTGACTCGATGTTGTGGTTCATGAAGAGCTTGTAATATGATGTTATTCCTTTCTCTTACTGTATTCATTGTGGTACGATTGCAGGAAGATGGTGGTGGAGATAGGCTTGACCTTATCTATGAGCGTTTGGAGGCAATGGATGCATCAACTGCAGAGAAACGTGCTGCTGAAATCTTGTATGGTTTGGGTTTTAACAAGCAGATGCAGGCGAAGAAGACGACAGATTTTTCTGGTGGCTGGAGAATGAGGATTGCATTGGCTCGAGCTTTGTTCATTAGCCCTACTATCCTCTTACTGGATGAACCGACTAATCACCTTGGTTAGTCTCTTAGATCCTGACTTTGCTCATGAAATTGAAACTTTGAATCACTGTTTGTTTTGACTTGTTTTAATCTTTTTCCTTAGAAAACTCTTGGGTTGTCATTCCTGAAATCTTTGTCCCTAGTATTAGGTAACTGGTGGTATTATTTGCCATCATGTGTGTGTTATTTTGTCCATGAGTGTGACTTTTTTTTTTTTGAACTGCAATTGCCACATTTGAAGAGAAAGTAAAAGTTTTCATCTTGATGGCTAACTTAATTATCATCTTGAAAACATAGTACTTAGGTAAATGGTGGTATTAGTTGCTGCCATTCGTATGTTCTTTGGTCCGTAAATGCTTCTGACTTTGTTTTTACTGAATTGCAATTGCTGTGGTTGAAGATAAAAGTAAAACTTTTCATCTTGAGGCCTAACTTATATATCATCTTGAAAACATAGCGCTTAGGTAATTGATAATATTATTTGCCACCACGTGTTTGTTCTTTTGTCTGTGTGTGACTTTGTTTTCAATGAATTGCAATTGCCACAGTTGAAGAGCAAGTAAAAGTTTCCATCTTGAGGCCTGACTTGTTTATCATCTTGAAAACATAGTACTTAGGTAGTTGGTGTATTATTTGCCTGCACGTGTGTGTTCTTTTGTCCATGGGTGCTTTTGACTTAGTTTTTGCTGAATTGCAATTGCCACGGTTGGAGAGAAGGTAAAAGTTTCCATGTTGGGGCCTAAGTTATTTATCATCTTGAAACGTAGGACTTAGGTAATTGGTGGTATTATTTGCCCCCCATGTGTATGTTGTTTTGACTATGTTTTTTTTTCCCTAAACTGCAATTGCCACAGCTGGAGAGAAAGTAAAAGTTTCCATGTTGAGGCCTAACTTATTTATCATCTTGAAAACAAAGTACTTAGGTAATTGGTGAGAAATTAAAAGTTTCCACCTCGAAGCCCAACTTATCATCTTGAAAACATAGTGATTAGGTAACTGGTGGTGTTATTTATTCAGTCCGTGAGTGCTTGTGGCTTTGTCTTTTCTGATGCAGTTGCCACGGTTGAAGAGAAGGTACAAGTTTCCATCTTGATGCCTTGTTTATCATCTGAAAATATAGTCTTAGGTAATTGGTGGTAGTAGTTGGCACCATGCGTGCGATCTTTGTCTGCGAGTGCTTGAGACTTTGTTTTTACTTAATTGCAACTGCAATGGTTGAAGAGAAAGTACAAGTTTCCATCCTGATACCTAGCTTATTTATCATCTTGAAATGTTTTCATTTGATATACTTTTTGTCAATCTTCTCCACTGGGAGTTATTCTCTTGTGAGAGTATTTTGGTGTTTGTTAATCATCGTCAGTGAAAAGGTTACTGTTTTTTATATTTTTTCCGGTTTTTGCGCCTCTAGTAAATCGATTTAATCTCCAATTATATTTTAGTTTTTTGGTGAGAGGGGAATCTTTCTGCGCATAATTACTGTGAAGCTAACAATTAATTCATTTTTTGGATTACAGATTTAGAAGCATGTGTTTGGTTGGAGGAAACTCTGAAGAAAATGGACCGCATTCTAGTTGTGGTTTCACACTCACAGGATTTCTTGAATGGTGTCTGCACAAATATCATACACATGCAAAACAAGAAGTTGAAGTACTACACAGGTAACTACGATCAATATGTTCAGACTCGTGCTGAACTGGAAGAGAATCAGATGAAGCAATACAAGTGGGAGCAGGAGCAGATTTCTTCAATGAAGGAGTATATTGCTCGTTTTGGGCATGGATCAGCAAAATTGGCTCGCCAGGCCCAGAGCAAAGAGAAAACTCTTGCAAAAATGGAGAGGGGTGGGCTGACAGAGAAGGTGGCCAGAGACAAGGTTCTGGTTTTCCGATTTGTAGATGTAGGGAAACTCCCACCGCCAGTGCTTCAGTTTGTGGAAGTTACATTTGGCTATACGCCTGATAATCTTATATATAAGAATCTTGACTTTGGGGTTGATCTTGACTCTAGGATTGCACTAGTTGGCCCCAATGGTGCTGGTAAAAGTACTTTATTAAAGCTTATGACAGGGGATTTAGCTCCGATTGATGGCATGGTTCGGCGTCACAACCACCTGAGGATTGCACAGTTTCACCAGCATTTGGCTGAGAAACTTGACTTATCCCTGTCTGCTCTGCAGTTTATGATAAAAGAGTATCCAGGGAATGAGGAAGAAAGAATGAGAGCAGCAATTGGGAAGTTTGGGCTATCTGGCAAAGCCCAGGTAATGCCTATGATGAATTTGTCAGATGGCCAGAGGAGCAGGGTGATTTTTGCTTGGCTAGCATTCAGGCAGCCACAAATGCTACTTCTAGACGAGCCAACTAACCATCTGGATATTGAAACCATTGACTCATTGGCAGAGGCGTTGAATGAGTGGGATGGTGGTATGGTTCTTGTTAGCCACGATTTCAGGCTCATAAACCAGGTTGCTGAGGAGATTTGGGTGTGTGAGAACCAAACTGTTACCCGTTGGGAGGGCGGTATTATGGACTTCAAGGAGCACCTGAAACAAAAATCTGGGTTTGCTTAGTAAACTATCAATTGGATGCATTGTTTCCCTATTACGAGTGCGTCCATTGTGTTTGACTGTGATAGGCGGATAGCTAAGAATTTTGGGGAGCTGATAGGGAGTGTTTGCTGGGCACACTATTGACACCTATGGTGGTTACACCCCCATGACAAGGCTGGGTGTTGAAAGAACAGAGGTGGGTGATACAAGGCTTGCTTTCTTGTTTTCAGCCGATATCACTATGTACTCTTCTGTTCAACTTTTAGGCGATATTGTTATAACTATGCTATTATTAAAATTTATTATTTGCATTCCCAGGAGATTGTAATTTAGAGGTAAGCATGGCGTGAACATCTATCATTAGTGCAATGATTATACTTATTGGAAACTTTTGCTACTTCCTGTAGTTTGTGGTTGTACTTTTGCATTGCTTTGACTGCCTCATCTATAGGGATTGAATATTAACTGTTCGTGATGATTCTATATCAAGCAAGGAGCACTATGTCGAAGGAAAACGTGTAGTGTTATTCGATGCAAAGCTGAGATCAATTGCAAGGAAAGCTTGTGATTTAGTCTTAACTAAGTGCATTCATATAACTGAAAGAGCCAAAAGGAGCAATTGTCATTAACTTGGGTGGTTTTTCCACGTGTAAATTCTATTGGCTAGTAATGGGATTGGCAGAGTAACTTTACATTGGAGTCTAATTGATTCTTTTAACCCTAAACCTTGCTGGCTTCCAAATTCCTAATAATTGATTAAAGCTTATAAAGGGATTGCAATTATAATATGCAACACATAAAAGCAATGAAATGGATTTCGTTTCGTACCAGACGGTTACCAGAACCGGTACGGCCACATTTGTACCGGTGATGAATACCGGCCAGTGCTTATCAGTACCAGAAATTTCGGGGCAATTTCGCAAAAAAAAATTGGGGCAGAGACCATTGTGCAAAAAATGAAAAATTAACCCTAAAAATCTGAGATTGAGGGAACATTGAAGTTGATTTCGGTTGAAGACTTGAAGTTGAGGGAACATTTTGGCATTTTGGATATTGGAAGTGGAAATTGAATTGATCCGAATGTTGATGTTCTATTGGAAAAAAAAATTTGAATCTTGATTAGTGATTGTGATTTAGTAGATTTTAAGGTATTAAAATTGAATTGTTGAATTATTGATGAATGAGATTTAATTTTAGTTTGGAATTGAAAATTGGAAGTGAATTGGAAATTAAATTTGGGATTGGAATTGGATTGAAAATTAAATTTGGAATTGGAATTAGATTTTTTAATTGGATTGGAAATTAAAATTGGAATTAGAATTGGATTGTAAATTAAATTTGGAATTGGTGGTTGTGGTTAACCTTATGTTTTAAATTTATACTTTAAAGTACAATTGTTGATGTTGATTAATTGGTTGTTAAAACTTAAAATTGAAAGTTGATAATCAAAATCAAAACCAAATTTAAACCTAATTGTAAAATTGATAATCAAATTTAATGGAATTGAATTAGAATTGAATTGAATTAGAATTACATTGAATAGGAATGGAATTGAATTGGAATTGAATGGAATGAATTGAATTGAAATTGAAAATTGATTGAATGGAAATGGAATTATGAATGTTTTGTAGTTGTTAGGATTGGAGTATGTTTTGAATTGAATTGAATTGAATTGGAATTGATTTTGAATTGGAATTGAATTGGAATGGAATTGAATTGAATTGGAATGGAATTGAATTGGAATTTAATAGAATGAATGGAATTGGAATTGGAATTTGGATTGAAAATTGATTGAATGAATTGTAATTATGAATGTTTTGTAATTGTTAGGATTGGAGTATGTTTTGAATTGAATTGAAATTGAATTGAATTGGAATTGAATTGGAATTGAATTGGAATGGAATTGGATTGGAATTGAATTGGAATGGAATTGAATTGGAATTGAATTGGATTTGGAATTGAGTTGGAATGGAATTGAATTGAAAATTGTTTTGAATTGGAAGGATGATTGAATTGGAAATTGTTTTGAATTGGAAGGATGATGTTAGAGTATGTTTTGAATTGAATTGGAATGGATTTCAATTGAATTGGAATGGAATTGAATTGAATTGGAATGGAATTCAATTGAATTGGAATTGAATTGAATTGAATTGGAATTGAATTTATTTGAATGGAATTGAATTGAATTGGAATGGAATTGAATTGAATTGGATTGGAATGAAATTGAATTAGAATTGAGTTGAATTGGAATGGAATTGAATGGAATTGGAATTGGAATTTGGATTGAAAATTGTTGGTTAATGTTGGAATGGAAATGGAATGAAATGGAAATTGTTGGTTTGTGATTGTTAGGATTTAGAATTGGAATTTGTTGGTTAATGTTGGAATGGAATTGGATGAAAATGGAAATTGTTGAATGGATTGAATTGAATTGAATTGGATTGGATTGAATTGCATTGGATTGGATTGAATTGGATTGGATTGGATTGGATTGGATTGGATTGGATTGGATTGGATTGAATTGAATTGCATTGGATTGAATTGAATTGGATTGAATTGAATTGGATTGGACTGGATTGAATTGAATTGAATTGGAATGAATGCATTGAATTGGAATGAATAGATTGAATTGGATTGAATTGTTGAAATTGCAAATTGTTGGAGTATGTTTTGTGTTATTATATATGTTGAATGTTTTGAATTGTTAGCTTTGTGCATATTGTCATTATGTACTGAAATTATGTGTTATTCATTTTTGTGTACAGATAAATGGAAGGAAGTTCAAATACTCCCGATCAATCTAGTTCAGGAAGATACAATGATCCAGCTTGGGCTCACGCTGGTGCGGTTCCCGGTCAAAGAAATCATACTATTTGCTTGTTTTGTAACAAGCATTTGAAAGGTGGAGGAATCACCCGATTGAAAAGGCATTTAGCTGGGGTTAAAGG
>JAOTAZ010000219.1:6826726-6839048 GCA_025629785.1 Erythroxylum oxycarpum
AATGTGCATTAATGAATACAAAATTGTGCAATATTGTGATATGTATATGTATTGTATGTATAAAGGAGCACATTGAACGATCGCATATAGTCATTGTTGGGACATGAAGCAAATTGCTGTTTGGAGCATACTATGAGTAACCCAAGATGGTCTCACCATATTGTTTAGTACATTATTGAATTGTATTGTGATCTTATTGAATTGTACTGAGTTGTGTTGATTGTGTACTGAATTTCAGACAATATTTGTTTGAGGCGTTTTGATGCATGAGAATGATATTGGAAGTGCTACTTAAATGTAAATGCATTTGCCTAAATGATTTTCTGATTCTCAACTAAAAGGTTGAATGTCGAACCTAGTCCGTTGACCACTGCTACTGTGACTGTTACTGTAATTGATACTGTGACTGATATACTATTATAATACATGCAAATGGAAGTGATTGAATTGATGACTGAATTGTGGCATGCACTTCATTTCAATGCATGTAATATAAAGGAGTTGTGACTGATGTGGCTATTGATACTGTTACTGATATGAGCTTTAAGCTCCCGCGTATGTGATTCGAGCCTATGACTTGTTGTGATCAGTGAGTCAGTGACTGACTAACTGAGCCCAATAATTCAGGATACTGTAAAAGCATACAGTCATAACAAAATAAAAATGAGTGTGAGTCTCATACATGTCGCATCTGCATATAATTTGAATTCATTGATTGATTTGCAAAGTTGTATAAATTTTGTTATATGACTGAACTGTGTATCTGAGAAATAATTTATCTGTGATAGTATTTGATACTTGTTAAGTGAAGTTGAGCTGTATGATTACATGCTATAATTGATTTCGTTTTATGTCATGAGTGAACCATCGAGGATGGTTACTCTACTGAGTTCGCAAAATTCATCAAAATTGCACCGTTGCTTTTAAGGTTCGAGAGTGAGATGACCTAGCTTCTAAGACTTCGTAGAAGCATATTTTGTGCAACTGTTACAGTCAGATTTGGCTCAGAGGTCGGTTAGCTGAGATTGAGGACTTAACTCTTTTTCATTTGTATTGTATTTGGTTTGTACTGAGTTGTTGCTCATAAGATAATGTTGTAAACCTTGGATGGTATTGTGTTGTATGAAACGATGTAAATTATGGATTGTGATTACTGTGATAACATTTTGAGTTTAGAAAATGTGTGATTGATGATTTAGTGTATGATGCCATGTTATGTACAGTGAAAGTGAGATAGTTAACATGTCATTTCTAACAGGCATGTACACGTGTATCCAATAGATGCACGTGCATATGTTAGTTAGGAATGGGGTGTTACACTAGTATATAGAAAATGTACTAAAGATATTTAGTGTTTGAGATATCATATACTTATGAAATATTAAAAATATTCATTATTATATATATGAGTTGACAATTGGGTTTAAGGTAATAAGGATATTTACTTTAGAAGTAAATCCTAATTAAGGTCTATTTTAATTAAGAATAATATCATTCAAGATTGGAAAGGTTGCAATGTAACAATGGTTGCTAATTAAGCCATAATACAATTTTCATTTAGTGGAAATGTTAATTGGATCAATAAGTTCTTTAGTGAACTTGATATAGTTCCTTGCATTGTTCAAGACAATAATATACTATGGAATGCTAGAGCCATTAGGCGTGTCAAAGGAGCTAAGATCTGATCAAAGATCCAATGATGTATTTAGGTCATTTCTTTAATTATGATGATAGCTAAGATGAAAATTGTAAGATTTAAGCAAGTCCTCACGATTGAGAATATAGAATTCTTTAGATAACTATTGTCCCATTAGTAGTATAATTGTCATATGGTGACATGATATGAGATACTTAAATGGTTGGCTTAGTGCAAGCAGAAGATTGTTAGTTTATGCCCTACAGCCAAGTTATTCGTTGTAGTTTAGTGATAAAATAATTTAAAGGCATTTTTTATCTTATACATGTTTAGATATATATGATAAAGTCTATGGAATAATTATACATTGTAAATGAAATTATAATAAGATTTAATTATGAGAATCATATTGCATTTATATATTATCTTTAAATACTTTTTCTATTAAGATTGAACATTAATAGAACATAAAATGACTAGCACGTATTTTGTTTTTCCTTATGAAAGATATAGTCGATCTCATAGACTAAAGCATAAAGATACTTTAAAAAAAGAGTGAGTGCTTGTTAGATAATAAATTCACTAAACTAACTCAATATGATAAATTCATTTGAAACATTACTTGTATGTCTATGTAAATTCTCATTGTAATAATTGTATAAGTTATCCTTTGGTTTGAGATTTCTAAAGTTATCTTGTATAGGAATTTCTATGTTTTGATACTACTTATAACTTATTATAATCATAGGTCATTCAATTGATAGTCATTAGATGTAGCATGAACTGTATGGAGGTAGTTGTGTAATCAATATATGATTCGTCACCTTAAAGTAATTAGGGAGAATGATCCATTATTCTTAATTAGTATTGATATGGGAAATCTTTGGCCAAGGTAGAATGACGCTTTGTAAATAGTTTACAAATGTCATTACTTGAATTAATAGCTAATAGAAAAGAATTAATATGATTAGACTCAAAAAGGGTAGACATTAGTTCCATGCTTGGAAGCATCGAAATATTGTATGATGAAATGATTGAATAATATAGAAAATCATTTACAGAAAGGTTATTCAAAACTACTTTAACATTTCTAAATATTTTGATGATCATGATATGTTGCTAGACGCCAATATTAATCTATGATTATAAATTATTCAATTGCCGAACTAAAAATAAATTAAAAGGAGTTTTAATTTATCCAATTCTAATTATGAATTAAAATTAAAATTTTTAATCATTATCAATATATTTAGACGCCTAATGAGTTACACATAAAGAATATATTAAAGAGAGCAAATATATTTTTAATCAAGTTGGAATTGATTGTAAAGTTTGAGAAACTTTATGATTAAACATGAGATATTTCATAAATAATAATCGATATGAGATATTGGATTTTATTTGGGCATAATTAGTATTTACTTAGAATTATTTGTAATTTCAATTAAAGTTTAATTGAAATTAGAATTTAATGTCAATTAAATTACTAAAATGTCAAAAACTTATTCTAAATATGTTTAAGCTCTAATGGAGCTAGCATTTCTTGCGTATCCCTTTCTGTAAGTGCTACAAAGTTTTCTCAACCTGTTCTGTGATACCGTTAGAGGCCGAACACTTGTGTGACTAAGGTGGTTGAAATAAATCAGTTTAAAAAACAGTTAGAGTAATACAACAAGAAAATGATTAAATTTCAGAATAAGATACAAATAAAAACAATGATAAGATACAAATGATAAGGATTCAACAATAAGATACAAATTTTTAATACAAATACTAGCATGGGGAATAAATTTCTTAAGTGATGCGAGATACAATTTATAGGACATCAGCGTCACTCTTTAAGTCAACCATATGCCACGCTTTTATCATAATGCTGTGTGAACTAGGTGAGATTACCAAAATCCATAGTAGTTAACGACCCATGAAGCAGTGATGAAATATTTTGACCAAGATAGAATGCAAGAAATAAAAGCAAACGTTTTTCTAAAAAAAAATAAAATAAAAGCAAACGTACTACATGATGGAAAAGTATTTAAGTAGATGCTGCAATAATATGATACAAGCACATCAATGAATGAGAACCCAAGACGCAATTCCAAAATAATATGACATAAGCGCATGAATGAATGAGAACGCACTACACAATTCTACAATAATACGACAATAATATGACAGAAGCACATCAATGAATGAGAACCCACTGTGCAATTCCACAATAATATGACAGAGCACATCAATGAATGAGAACCGACTAGGTAATTCCACAATGTTGTCGGCATGCCTGTAAAAGATTAAGGACAAAATCAGCAGAGCGTAAGAATGGCCTCCAACATTATTCATTAACCAAACTAATAAATAAACATCTTCCTACCTTAAACAATTTCCAATGCAATAACTTGAGAAAATATAGCAATCAGATATATAAATTATGTAAATAAAAAAATGTTGCAGATGGGAAAAAGCAATTTGAGCCAAACGTGAAGAACCAAGAACTGTATGGAGGGGGAGATGAGCTTTTCGTGAAGTGCACAACCAATACGTTGATCATCAATTTCTTGTCATCGGTATCAACTTCGGAAGCCAAAATGTAACCAATCCTAGCAGTATCTCAGACGAACCACCAGGCCTATTGATTCAAACAATCAAAACCATATAAACACAACACATAATATATGACCAAAAAAAAACCTAAAGCATCGATACCTGGCTTTGAAATGACAGACAAAAGGAGATGCCTCGCGAGGATCTCAACCGAGAGAAGAGAGAGAAAAGCGCAATGGTGGAGAAGAGAATTAGGGTGAGAAAAGAGGACGCAGCCGACTAAATGCGTCACCACTTTCCACGCTTCTCGCCGCTCAACAACGAGACGGCCATGATACCTTTAAAATCTTCTCATTGGTTTGACCCGCCTTTCCTCCATACATAAACTACATCTTTTAGCTAGAGTTTTTAAATGCGATACTTGGGAGTTGGGAGCTATGTTAAGGTTGTCGACGATATATAGATATCCTTAGGTTCATCAAAATCAAAATCCTAATACTACTCAATCGGATCGGTACTTGAAACAGTTTCAATGGCTCTGGTTCCTTCCTATGCTTGATAATTTATATTATGCGTTTAACGTATACTTACACGTCGAGGCCGCTGCTTCTAAAGAATAAAAAAGATATTGTGACTAGTCAAAGTGATACCTAGATCGGTCGTAAGCGGTCATCAAACCTAGGCTGTGTTGCATTCTTTTAGTACAAGGGAAAGCAAGCAAGTTCTTTCTGACTGCGTCACCGTTTGATTGAGTAAGCTCTTCCTAATTACTATAAATATTTATGTATAGGATAACGAATTCGCCACCCAGTATTGTCATATCATATCCATTGAGCGCCTCTTCTCTTCTCTGCTTTTATCTCTCTTAAATCCAGAAGAAAGATTCACCTTTCGCCAATTATAGTAAACTTTAGATCCACCGTGATTACGTATAGCTACTAAGCCCCGTAAAACCAGGCAACGTCAACCTACATAATAATACAAGTGATAAGGATCGAAAGCCTCAGGCAACGTCAGGTTAGCCATTACAACATCAATAATAGCAAGTGATAATGATCTAAAAACCTCGGCCAGGCGATGCCAGTTCCACCCTTATCTTTCTCTCTGTCCGCATACTAAATAATCCGTTTTCCATTTCCTCCGTAACAATGGACACTAATCACACATCCCAGAAGCCTCATGCGATCCTCGTCGCTTACCCTCTTCAAGGCCATGTTATACCCACGGCTCATCTTGCTATCAAGCTTGCATCCCTCGGATTCACCATCACGTTTGTCAACACCCACGCCATTCACCATCAGACCACCAAGGCTCAACCCAACATCGACCCTGACATCTTCTCCAGGTCGCGTGAATCCGGCCTTGATATCCGGTATACGACCGTGTCCGATGGGCTTCCACTTGGATTCGACCGGTCGTTGAACCATGATCAGTTCATGGCCGCCTTGTTGCATGTGTTCTCTGCCCATGTAGAGGATTTGGTGGGGCAGCTTGTTGGGTCCGGAGAGGCTGTTCACTGTTTGATTGCCGATACATTCTTCGTGTGGCCATCAAAGATTGCTAAGAAATTTGGTTTGCTCTATGTTTCATTTTGGACAGAACCTGCTTTAGTATTCACCTTGTACTATCATATTGATCTTCTAAAGCTAAATGGCCATTTTGGGTCTCAAGGTAAGATGCTTGTGCTCACTATATAATATTAGATAGGCATAGGTAAAAGTTGGTATAAGATATGATTGATCTGTTCACTGTAGCATTGGCAACATAAATTTAATAGGTAGAATCTAAGCCTTAAGGTTTTCAATGAAACCAACCAACTGTATTGGTAATTGTTTATGAAAAATTCTATGGTCAGATTGCCGGGAGGATCCCATCGATTACATACCAGGTGTCAAAGCTATCAAGACGACCGATATGACGTCGTATCTTCAGGAAACATGCACATCATCAGTTTGCCATCAAATTATTTTCAATTGCTTCGATGATGTAAAAAAGGCTGATTTTGTTTTGTGCAATACGGTGGAAGAACTAGAACCTGAAATCATATCAGCTCTACAAGCCAAGATGGCTTATTATGCAATTGGACCTACTTTCCCTAAATATTTCACCAAGAGTTCCGTGGCCACCAGCCTATGGTCCGAGTCCGAATGCACCCAGTGGCTAGAAACAAAAGCTCGCGCCTCGGTGTTGTATGTGTCGTTTGGTAGCTATGCTCATCTAACGAAAAGAGACCTTGTAGACTTTGCAGATGGGCTTTCACTTAGCAAAGTGAACTTCATTTGGGTGCTTCGGCCTGATATTGTGTGCTCCAATGAAGCTGATCCTCTACCCGCTGGATTCAAGGAAGAGGTTGCTGACCGTGCGCTCATCGTACCGTGGTGCAGTCAAAGAGCGATTCTGGCACACCCCGCCGTCGGAGGGTTCTTAACGCATTGCGGATGGAATTCTATACTAGAAAGTATATGGTGTGAAGTGCCATTATTGTGCTTCCCTCTGTTGACTGATCAATTCACCAATCGGAAACTAGTAGTTGATGATTGGAAGATTGGGATTAATGTGAGCCAAAAAAAGGTGATTACTAAGGATGATATTTCACAAAATATCGACCGTGTGATAAGGGGAAAATTGGGTGATGAATTTAGAATGAAAATCAAGGAGCTGAAGAAGTCATTAGAGAATGCCATGACTCCTATTGGTTCATCAGAGAGAAATCTGACTCGATTTATAAATGATTTAAAGGCCAAGCTTGAAAAGAGAGTCTGAAGCCAACCAATCTGCACCTAATGGCAAACCAGGCTAAATTTTGATGTACATAGTTTAGTTTTCGGGAGTACACTTTGAATCATACAGGCATATTTTTTCCTTGAGACTAGTTTAGACTTGTAAAATATAATGTACACTATAAGTTGTAATTTGTGTGTAGTTATTAAAGATTACAATGTTGTATATTATGTGTCATCTTCATTAGCAATGAGCAATGCACTTCTTAATCTTCTTGTAAGTTTTTTTAAGAAAAATATCTAGATTCTGTTACACGATGAATGCATGATGTTAGTATGTTACATGTTAATAGGAAGATGTAAAGATAACAAGCAAATATCAGAAATTCGAATCATAATGAGGGGCTGTATTCATTCAGTGACTTGAAAGGATAACTGACTAAAGATAAAGATATTAAAATTTACGTGTTATCACAAATAATGCATTCAAAGCACTTATAAACTTTTTATAATGTCAAAACTCATTTACACAGCTAAATCTTTTTTCATCAAAGTTTACTTTATATCATATTTTTTTTTCTATATTTAATTGTAGCAAGAATGTAAATCATTTAAACATGCATATGAAATACACTTTCTTATTTACTATTTATAATAATAAATCTTTCATAATTATCAGATCTTAATTCACATGAATTCTTTTTTAGCACTATTTTTTTAAATTTAAATGATCTTCTATAACCACTTTTTCTCAAATTACTTTCATTATTTTTAAAATTTTATCACTTATATATTGTTGCTATTCAATTGTCTCTCAATTTTAGTTTTTCAAATAATTTCTAATAGTTTTATGCCTTTTTTTTTAAGAGTTTCTTGGATATATTGATGATATTCATTTTTGTCCCTCAACGAGAATTATTCAAAATGACCAACTAATTGCCAATCTAAAACATATCTCATGGTATCGTCAGATCAATTGATTTTTCATGTCATCTTTGCATCTCATAGTGAAGTTGTTATACTTTTTATTTCCTCTGTCACCGCTAGTCAAAAAGCATGAAACAGTCTTTCTTATATTTATATGAGGCACTCAAGCACTTATATAGTTCATCTGAAATACAAACTCTTTATGACTACTTGTAATTGTTTTTTTGTTGCTGAATTTCTTGTAAATATTAAGTAGATTATAGATGAGTTAATACTCCTTAGTGTCCTCTAAGTAACGTCCGTCTTTCTATATATATCACCCGTACTG
This sequence comes from Erythroxylum oxycarpum, assembly GCA_025629785.1. NCBI lineage: Eukaryota > Viridiplantae > Streptophyta > Magnoliopsida > Malpighiales > Erythroxylaceae > Erythroxylum > Erythroxylum oxycarpum. Next base: position 6,834,879 of record JAOTAZ010000219.1, read on the forward strand.
ATCTTAGTCATGCTTATAACGAATTAATAATAGCCTACAAACATAAAATTCAACTGTAAAGCTGAAAAAGCTATTTAATTAATAAAATTATTGACCATGAAACAATTCGTCTCTATAATGATAAAAATCACCCTAAGTCTTCTCCACCAATCACCAATGTAGCTAAACATTGTCACTTTTATTAGCTTTTGAATAGTCCCTTTCCCAAGTCTTTTGCTTAATTCTTACGAATCAACCTGTCTTTGTAATTTTACTACACAGTTTAATTATAAACTCAATCCAATTGTTTGCTAATATTATGAAAAGATTGGATATAAGGCCAACATATGTTTTAAAATCTTCCCCTAACTTAAACCTAATAAAATATTTTACCAACCATGTTCAACTCACTCCCTCTGGCTTTAATCAATGAATAGTTGACCTTAGTGCCTCTTATCATTTGCTCTCCTAAATGTCCATCCTCTCCCTTTCTCAAACATACGAGGTCTTAATCACATTCATATATGTGATGGTTCGTATTTAAAAATGACTCATAGTGGATATATTTTATTTTCTCCTTTTATAAGTGATCAATTTCAATAAAAGCTTCATTAATTTTGGTCATGCTTTATTTACCAATAATTTTCAAGAAACTTCTCTAATAATATAATATAGCCATCTTGGGCATCCTTAAATAAAAATTTTAAAATCACTTGCTAATTCTAACCTAATTTTCCATTCTCTTTATCTACCTTTAGATTATTTTTTCTTTCGACCATTGTTTATATAATAAAAGGTTATGTCTTTCTTTTAGTAACTTAACTTTATAGAGTTTTGGTCCTCTTGATTTTGTTTATATTGATGTTTGAGGTCCTCCTCCTAATAAATTTGCATATGGCTTCTTTTATTATATTATTTTTGTTTTGTTATCCCTTATGATTTAAATATGATGTTTACTTTAATTTTCTTCAATTTAAAATTTTATTTGAAATTTTTTTGAAGCGCCTCGTCATTACCATCTACTCGAATGGTGGTGGTCAATATATTACCTTTAAAGACTTTCTTAGTGATTCTAGTATTTAGGATCTCAAAATGCATCCTCATACTCTCAACATGATGACACTACTGAAAGACATCGTAAACACATTATTAACACTAGTTTACCTTATTTCGTAAAGCAGATATTCCTAATAAATATTCACCTTATGCTTTTCAAACCACTTTTTTTATTTAATTAATTTTCTTCTCACGCCATTTTAAGTTTCTCTAGCCCTTACAAAAAGTTATTCAACTACAAACTTAATTATAACAACTTACAAAATTTTGATTATTTATGTTTTCCTTAATTAAAACCATATACATCAAATATACTTTGCTTAAATTCACACCTTATCTCTTTCTTGGATACTCGTTATATCAAAGAACTTATTTATATCAGAATAATACTACCTATAGAATTTATATTTCTCACCATGTTTATTTTATCGAAACACATTTCCTATTTGCTACTGACAAGTATGATTCTTGTTTTTTTTTTTTAATTGTCTACTACTTGGCCTTCTTATGTCACACATGTTTCATCACCATATATTTTTGTGTTTCCATCGTTAATAGTTTATGATGGCTCCTATCACTGTTACATCTTGAGTTATGTCACACTTTCTTCCCCTAAGACACGTATCCCTTCTTACCCTTCCCCTCAATATTCAACCTCTTTATCTTCCCCTTTTACATATACTACCATCATTATCTTCTCATAATAACCCACTCCAACCTTACTTATTCCCACACCATTACCTTCTCAAGCCATAACAACTTGCTCAATTAAAACAAATGTAAACTTTAGTGTTTTATCAAACTTCTACAAAAACTCCTTTAACCTAAATTTATTGAATCAACTTGTATTACTAAAACTCTTAAAGAAGTTTAAGAGAGGTAAGCTATATTCAAGAAATTGATTGCTCTTTTTAAAATGGCACTTAACAATGTATTTCTTCATTTTTCTCTCAAAATATTGTCAGTTGTAAATGAATCTTCCATATCAGACAGAATTATGACGACCTTATCCCCGAATACAAAGCTTATTTTATTGGTAAAGATTTTTTTTACCAAATACTTGAATTAATTTTTATAACACCTTTTCTTTGATGACCAAACACAATAACAAGTCAACTTATTCTCTCTCTTATGTTTTCTCATGGATAGTCATTATGTCAATCAATATTAATAATGCATTATTAGAATCACACTATTTGAAGATGTTTAAATGCAACAACCACCTAATGATGTTGATCATAATAACCTAATTTTTGTTTGTAAATTGCATAAGACCATTTACAGTCTTAAACAAGCTCTATAGGCTTGGTACATAAATTTGAAAAGTTTTTTACTCTCTTATGGTTTTACTAACTTTGTTACCAATGCCTTTGAAAAGTTTTTTACTCTCTTATGATTTTACTAACTTTGTTACTAATGCTTCACTTTTTATTTATTATAAATATGGTGTCACACTTTATCTATTAGTTTATATAGCTAATTTAATTACAATTGGCAAGAATAATGGCTTCCTAATAACTTTTATTGCAAGTTTTAGAAAATAGTTTTTTAATCAAGGATTTTGAGGATCTTTCACTATTTTCTTGGTATTGAAGTGCTTCCAATCCCTTCCGGTTTACTTCTTACTCATATTAAGTATATTTATGATCCCTTTGACATAACCAATATGATCGGTGCATGACAAATAATACACAATATCGATATACTCCACTCATTCTCTTCACCTTTACAATGACTTTCTATCCATAAATCTAATGAAAATTTTTCATCAAGTTATTGGAGCTTTATTACTATTTATCTCTCATTAGACTTGACATCACATATAATGTTAATGAGCTTATGCATACACTCTTCCACCGAATACTATTGTCAAAGCTAGACTTTTATTATGCTATCTCAATTCTACGATGCATCAAATTCTTTTCCTAAAAATGCATTAATACTTATGTTTAACGGTCTTCACATATGCAAATTGAGTAAGCAATAAAGAAGATCATAAATCAATCTCTCCCTAGCTTATTTATTTTGGGGGTAATATCATTTTAATGAGCTCCAAGAAGCAAAAAATTATGGCTCGTTTTTCTACTTAAGCATATAATAAAGCTCAAACTTCTTGTGCTACTTCGGAGATTTGGATTCAAAACTTAGTTGAAGAACTTAAGGTCACATGTGTTAGCACAAGGTTTATATTTTATGATTTTGCTGATATCAATTTAGTATTTCAAAATTTAAATTGGATTTATTTTCTTATATGGTTAACGGTATTTTAAAAAAATAAATAAAATCATAGGAAAATTACTTTCTTTCTTGCAGAAACCTTCTTAGTAAACTTTCCTTATTTACATCTAGGAGGATCTTACTTTTCCGAACAATTAGCTCCAGAAAATTTTATTTTAGCTGAGATTATATTAAAAATTCAAAGTCAACTCAGAATTAAGATGAAACAACTGCTAGTTAAAGAAGTTGACTATTTAAATAAGAGCAACAACACTTGCAAAGTAATGAGCATACACATACTTTCGAAACATATTTGAGTAGCATCTATATTCTTGAGAGTCAAATTATTCTTATCGTGTCTTAAAAAGTGAAATCACTCTATCAAGAGAGAAATTGTTATTTGAGAACTTACTTTTGATTTTACATTTTGTTTTTCTGTGAGCTTTTAGAAACTTATTCTACACTTTAAATGTGGAAAGTTGGAAAACCTTAAAAAAATGTATTGGTGAGCTTGAAGAGGCTCGTCAAATTTAATACTCGGATTCTTATAATGAAATACTCAAGTTGGATATTTAGGGACTGGATGTAGGCTTGGATTGTAAGTTGAACTAGTGTAAATCGATTACGTCCTTCTTCTCTCTCTCTCTTTAACATTTAAATTTTTGTATTATATTGTGTGTATGTGTGTTCTTTTAAACAAGACGCTCCTTCACTTTTGTAAGAGGTTCTTTTTGTTTTCAACTTGCAAAAGGTTCCTTTCAGTTTTAATAGACGCCTTCTATTTTTAAATTTTTTTAACATGATTTATTATTCACTAAGCTCCTTATCTTTTAAACATGGTCATATCCCCCCAAAAGGCTCATATCGCCTAATAAGCTCCTGTTGTATAAAAGATTTTACCGTTTGATAGGCTCCTAC
>JAOTAZ010000219.1:6870294-6882577 GCA_025629785.1 Erythroxylum oxycarpum
AAATTTTAATAAAAATGATAAAAATTCAAAATGTAATTCATAATGCCAAACTCATGTTTTTCTTTGGGTTAGAGCACTCTATTCTTGTTAAAATGTTTCAATCCTGTGTTACTTAATTTTGTCTATACATTTATTTGGACTTCATATAACATTGTTAATAAAATTTAATAACCTAGGGTAATAACTGATTGACTAAAAGAGAATATCTTTCAGAATATCTATTCCGTTTTTCTTCGTGTTCAATATTTCGGGTTCTTCATGCACCTGATGAAACATGTGCGGCAAGTTTTCTTAAATTTTACAGTGCGTGGATGGATTGGTTTCTGTCTTCTGTTCTGGTCCATACTTTTCTAACGTTTGCGGTGGGAATTTGTTGCTGTATTGCATTGATTGGTTTCTGTCTTCTGAATCCTGATCGTTACTTTTCAAGGTTTGCGATGGGAATTTGTTGCTTATTAATAATTAACACAGCTGGTCCTCGCTAGAAAACTATGGTTCGTTTCACGAGTTTAGCATGCCCAATCATTCCTCCTTTTTACAGGGAATAAAATAATCGAGGCGAAAATAACTGTTTGCTATTAATAATATTTCTTTTAAAAGAGTGAGATCATGAGTACCGAACCCATATTCAAGCAGCTAGCTTATTCACTTGCTACATGAAATACTATAACAACTTTTAATTCTCAATTTAAGCTCATTGAAAACGACATTCTTCTGGGTGGAACGTGACATTGCATTGCGTCTAATAAGAATTTTAGAGAAAAAAAAAAGAATAGCAAGTGATACAAAAGCTAGCCCTGACATGAAATCTTGCAATATCTTTTTCTTTATTATTGTAAGTAGGAGCATAATGTAAAATGTGATGAATAAACATATAATTGGGGTTAAAGGAAGCTTAAAGCAACCCATATTTATCATAAAATAGAACAATTTAAGACAGTAATAATTGAACTTGTAATGATTGATGCAAACATGTCACGTTGAGTAGTCTACTAGCTGGGTGTCACTCTCCGTAATCATGGAACGTTGCTCGCCGCGATGGACTGAAGTTTGTAAATAAATAATGGAATTTTAAATTTTAGTATACATAGATATGGAATTTGAATTATATAATCTTAAGTGTGGTGATTGTTAATTTTTATCAATATTTCTTATTTTTGCATATTTCCATGTTATATAAATGATGACAATAGCTCAATCGTTCATTTCAACCAATTGCCAAAGCCTTGAGATTGAGAACCAACTCTTTTGAGTATAGCTTTTTAAAGTCCCTTTAAGATTAATATATAACCATTTTTCAGAATATCCTACATCAATCATGTTTCTGATCACTTAATTTTACTAATACTACATTGGCAATCAAGTTTTGATCATGATGAAATTTATTGTAATAGATTTGAGCATTAAACTTTTAATTTTACAACAATTAAAAAAATTTCGGTACCTTTTATTAATTTTCATATCATAAATTAAATTCAAGTCATAAGATGTTTTGGAAAGCAGCAATTTCACAAATATTTCTTAACAGTAGAGTTAGTACCCCATAATTCTTTCGCCGACATTCTAATATTTAAGTAAATTATTTGAATTACTACAAAATTAGTGACGCAAAGATTACCAAAAACAAAAAAGATTAGCAAGCAAGAGTGGGATTGGAATGGTTGAAACTTGACACAATTGTGGATCCCATGCCAAGTATAACAAAGGCCAAGTTAAAGGTACCTTCGGCATGTAGCTACTTAATTGGCATTATTCTCGTGTTTAACCAATCCTCTGCAGCTCCACAATTCAACAAAGAGATACCGACAATTTCTTTGTACCCATGATCCATCCATCTCACGTTTTCCTTGTCAATGAACAGGGGTCCAACATGCAGTGTGAATTAGATCAATCAGCTTGGACCCCCATACACGGAGTAAATGTGCTAACTGAGGCATAGAATTCTTCAGTGAATTGTAATAAAATGATCAATCAGCTTGGACCTCCATGGCCATGCACGGGGTAAATTGGCATGCATGTGTATACGTAATGATTACGTATTCTCTATTTTGTTGTATTATAGAAGAAGATGAGGGCGCCGGTATCTTGTCCATCTCTTTTGGATATTTTAACACGAGTGAGCAAGAACCAAACTTTCTTACCACGCACGACTTAGCTGTCAATCAATCAGTCATTTCAATTTGAAAACTTGATCAGCTAAATAGGCGTTGAGTTTCAGGAGGAGTGTTACTGAAGCATTCGATTCTGAAAATTAGGAATTGGGTAAGGATCCAGACCTTTCAAATCCCGTGTTTTGACCGGTAGAAACTATTGCTTCATTTTCAAGTTGATGTATTATAGGAAAAAGAAGTATAATAAAATAATATTGGAGAAATGAAAGTAACACAACATGTGTAACTTTACTTTGTAGTTTTAGTTTGAACTCAGTCTAAAAATAGCGTTTTCGAAAGTCTTGCAGTAGTTTCTTTTCTCCTTATACATTGGCATAAATTTCTAACCCGTATATGCTTTCCAACTGGAATACGAAAAGAAGCCTTAATTGCCAATGACTTTTCGAGTTCGCTAAGATTTAGGCGGCGATTTAGAAGATCACTTAATTAATAGACTTTGAAATACAATTGATGCACGAAATATCTTTTCACATATTATGCTTTTCACTTCGGATGCTTAGCATTCATCTTCTGCAACGAGATAGATATTGCTGGACAACACAATAGCAACTCTCGTTTTTTAAACGTGCCATGAGTGAAATTTTGTCCTTCTTACAATTACAATATATGTCAAAGCCCAACTGTAGAATATCGTGTCAGAGTCGATTAGGCATTCACGGCACCCATATATCATAGTTCTATAATCTTTCATAACTTTATACAAGTAAATTTAATTAATTATTTGATTAGCTAATTGTTAAGTTAATAAAAAATTTATAAATAATAAATGATTTTTCAATAATAAAAATTGATAACATTTAACACGCCAATGAATAATTTCAAAGAAGGTTAGTTAAAATTTTGAGAACTAACCATTTCATGTCGTAAGACTGCCCACCGGCAGAAATATTACGTGACCCATTAATCACTCCAAGTCCCCCGTCGTGCGCGGCATGGACATAATTTGAAGGAAATTAACAAGTAGAAAGAACTAGGTGGCCATCGTTCAAACCTGTCTGCGTTTTAATATCGAGTTAATGCAGTACAGATGTTAAGTACAGGCGTTGTACTGCACTGCATAGTTCATCATTCATATGATGCGCCGGACAATAAGATAAGAAGGCCTCCTCCTCAAATCCTCTGGTCCACTAACTCTGGACCAGATTGGTTGGTCCAGAGTTAGTGGACCAAAGGATCAGGTCCGAAAGCCTCAGTTGTGGGCAAAACAATTTCAATGATTGAAATAATTAATTAATCAATAAATATCAGCTTTCAAAGAAAATAAAATCTCGTAAAACTTCAAATACAAATGAGCTGACTGAAAAAAGAAAAGACATGTTTTATTATCAATTATTTTCAAAATTATGCACATCTATTATTAATTGGTATATGTACTTCCAGAGTTATTGAAGTGGACATGATTGGCCCGGAGAATAAGCCCATTCTCTGGGAAAGCCTGGTGTGGATTTGGGACGTCAAAAATAATATGATAATAGTCAAAGTTTTTACACTGTCAAGTCAATTAAGCAAATTAAGGCATGGCGATTAAACCACTGTACAAGTAAAAGCAAAGCAGAAATTTTGTGGGTGAAGTTAAATTTGAAGTCAAACTACTTAAGATGAAATAATAATGATAATAATATGAATAAAATATATACAAAATTAAAATTGCCGTAATTACTCTTTAATTCATATTTTTAAATAATTAAATTAGATTAAAAATACAATTACAAAAGAATACTAACAACAATGGTTACAAGTTCCAATCACCTTGGTATCTAACCCACACCTTCACAATGTTTTGATTTATAAAGGGTTACAAGTTCCAATCACCTTGGAATCTAACCCACACCTTCACAATGTTTTGATTTATAAAGGGCGACTATCTAATATACTAAGTGGTTGGGTCGGCCAAACGAGACCCAACTTTAAGCCCATATACCAACGGCTCAGTAGTAGGAGATCGTCCCCTATATAAACACCAAGACCGACGCAAAGACCTAAACCTAGCAATTATTCCATATATAAGGTACCATTCAGCCAGGATACAGGTACGATATTACAACTTTAGTTTTCTCTACTCTTGGCGACCACAGCCCTTACGAAAATACTAATTATTGTTTTGCAGGTATTTCAGAGGCCATATCTGTAGGGCCCGACCCCCACCACCATCACTCCAGGTATTGTCCTCTTTGGCTTTAAATTTAGGCGAGTCACTGCTCGAATTCAAGACCTCAAGGTTTTGTTCCACTTTAAGTGGACGCCTCTCACCATTGAGCCAATGCCTTTTTAATGTAGGGTCCGGCCTCCACCGCCATCACTCCAGGTATTGTCCTCTTTGGCTTTAAACTTGGGTGAGCCACTGCTCGAACCCAAGACCTCAAGGTTTTGTTCCACTTTAAGTGGACGCCTCTCACCATTGAGCCAACAAAACCTTGAGGTCTTAGGTTCGAGCAGTGACTCACCCAAGTTTAAAGCCAAAGAGGACAATACCTGGAGTGATGGCGGTGGGGGTCGGGCCCTACTAAGATTTTTAAAGGCAAAAGAAGACTTAGGCAAGGGGATCACCTTTCCCCCTAATTTGCATGGAAGTTCTTACTCTTATGCTAAGATACAAGATCTCCTCAAACCCAGACTTCAAGCTCTATACCAAATGTAAATTGCTTTCTTTAATCAGTTTATGTTTTATAGATGATCTAATCCTCTTTAGTAAGGTTGATCCCTCTTCAGTTACAGTTCTTATAGATACCTTACAAAGATTCAAGGAGATATCGGGACTAAGCATCAATTTTTAAAAAAGTTTTTTTTATCTTATCAAAGAGTACTGCTCATCTTGCTAATGATATTTCTATTGCGACTAGAATAGGAAATCAGGATCCACCTATCACCTATTTGGGCATTCCTATCTCATTGAGGTGACTACATTATAGAGAATGCCTACTACTTATAGAGAAGATACAACGGAAGTTAGGTTCATAGACAAATAAACCGTTATCTTATGGTGGCCAGCTTCAACTACTGAAATCTGTTATTATGTCTATGAACACTTACTGGTGTTCCCACATTTTTCTCTCCAAAGGTCTAGTCAAAATAGTGGAAAAATGATGAAACATAAAGGGAAAGGAGAAAGAGGAATGGCTAAGGTCAGTTGGAGTCACATATGGGAACCAAAAGCTTCAAGAGGATTGAGGTTGGAGTCAATTGGAAAAGGCAATAAATGCTTACTACTGAAAAGGGTACGAAGGATTTTTATATGAAAAGGAATCACTATAGATTAAATGGGTCTATAGTTATATCTTAAAGGGTGGTAGTCTATGGGCCATTAAACCGAAGGCTAGCTTCTCATGGTTTTTCAACCAAGTTTTGAAATTGGGGGAAGAAGTTCAAAGTCAGATCACTTATAGGATAGGGGCAGGGGATCTAATTTTACTATGGTACGACAATTGGACTGGTCAAGGAGCACTAATTCACAATCCGATAGTAAGGGAGATGCTTGATTGATTCTCTTAAAAGGCTATAATCCAAGAATTAGTTGTAGATGGTAACTGGAACCTTCTGTCGATACCACAGATTAGATTCAATGAAGGAGAGGATACATTTTTATGGAAGGGGGTAGCTATCTCGGACATCACAAATAGACTGGTTAAACATCTCAAGTATGGGACAAACACTAGTATTGGTTGTTACAAACTAATTTGGAACATTTCTATCAAACCTAATGCTAGCTTCCTGAGCTGGTTAACATTGAAGGACATACTTAGTACTATAACTAGACTAAAATTCCTCTCCTCCTCTAAAAGATGCACCTTCTACAACCTAGAGGAAGAAGATAGAGATCACCTATTCTTCAATTGCGATTTTTCTAACAAAGTATGGTATCACATATCTTCCCTATGTTATCTTAACTGCAATGATAGAAGCCCAAACGGTGTAATCCAGGAGATAATACTGAACCATGCTTCCAAACATGACAAGGAAGTGTACATGGTCACTATAACTAAATGCATTTAGGAGAGCTAGAGGGAGAGAAATAACAAAAGGTTTGTAGAAAAGGAAAAAAGGCATTCACGCAATCACTAATATCATCTCTAACAGTATCAGAGAAAAACAAATCATTAACAAGATGGAGGAAAAATGCAGTAAGAAATTAGTTACTTCTTGAAGAATCTAACAAATCTCCAAGAACTCCTAACTTCATTTCGTCTGTATAACCAAACGCATAAATTTTACTGGAATCTAAAAGGAAGCACTTACCTTTTCAGATCTCTCCTCCAAGAGACCTCTTGAAGTTATAATCGTGAGTTGAAAGATTACATCTATGGAAAACCAATCGTGTTGCCCTAATAAGAGAAGCGAGATTAAGAAAGAACGAGGAACGAAGGATTGAAGAGCAACCCAAAAATTACTTACCTCCATAATCAGCTGGAGAAGGTTCAAACCTAATTTGGAAATTACTAGAGACACTTGTTCAGAGGTACATTTAAGATAACTCTTAGATTACAATTCAGGGAAATCTCGAACGAGTTACTCCTTCAACTGTTTGCCTCTTATGGAGTTTTAGTCTCTTAACTACGGTGTCATTTAGATTGGTTTTGTTATTGGCTACGTCGACATTTTGATTGCCTTTTGTATCTTTGGTAAAGAATAATGTTGTATTGACCATTATTTCCTTATTAATTTATTTAATTTAAAAAAACATTTATATAGAGTAAAACGTTCTAACATTTACTTTCCTTCTTCATCTCTCATTTCTTATGAAAGACTCTCTCTCCCTTGATACGAATACCCATATATATATAGGTGAGTGCATTAGTAAAGTTCTTTCTTACACCCTTATTTAGATATCTTCAAGATTAGGTGAGAAAGAAAGAAATTGGATTTCTAGCTAGTTTGAGAGAGTTTAGGGTTAGAGTGGTAGAGTAGAAAATGTGTTCTTTCTTTAGTAGAAAATGTGTTATTTCTTGTTTTTAAACCACATGTCTTAAAATTAACTAAATAATTCATTTGTCAAACCATATCACCTAAGCTATTAACGGTCAGTACTTAGGCTAGCGTGAGGTTATATTTGATACAAAATGAGAGTTCAAGTATTAAAAGTTTAGAAAAGGAGTTTGAACTAGTTTTGCTAATTTTTCTAAAGTGGCAAATTAAAACTTTTCCCTAAATTTTATTAGTTTGGTTGACCATATTACAATGTTTTACAGGTTAAAGGAAAGCTATGAAAAGCATGCTAATTATGCTAAAGAAGATATAAATAAGGAAAGGGAGAACCTTATAACAATTTTATAAGTATATATTTTACATATTTATATGGGATAAATTAGCTTGTAATTTGGATTTTATAGCATTTTTAATATGGAGTATATGATATTTTTTTATAGTTGGTTCATTGACTTATAGGTAATGATTGGAGGCAAAATTATGTATTTGAGTGTGAAATTTTCCATAGTTGTTCAGTTGAGGAGAAATCAAAGTCTATTGGAAGCAAACATGGTTGACAACAACTTTGCTGAAGGTATCAGAAATCAATTCAAGTTCAAAGATGTCAAAAACTAGAGAACATGCTAAAATAACACCAGACAAGTTAAAAGAATAGACGTCAACTTCCTACGGGCCATAAGAGCTTAAGAAATAATAAAGAATTACCACCGATATAAAGCATGATTCTGGTATTAGATTTACAACGATTAGAATGAATGAATAAACAAAAGGACACTAGGGTCGATGTCAAAGTTATGTAAGGTGTTGGGCTTATCTCACAAATTTGACACAAAAAGTACAATTTTATTAACCTTTAGGCATGTTTTATGTAACCCTACACTACAAATACAGTTCTTTTGGTCGATTTAAAGGTTTTTTTCATTGAGTATTTTTTAAGACATTATATTCTTAGCATTAAAGAAAGCTTAAGAACAAGATTGGGAGAATATATGTCTCAATTTAAAAGCAATTTGGGGATATTTCTTCTCATTCTTTCTTTCTTACTTTCTTTTATGATAATAATATTTCACTTTCGTTTTAATTATTTGATGTTTAGCAATTAAATGCCTAGTTAGGGTTAGTGATAGAACTTACCATGGATTTTTTAATTATTAATGCATGAATCATTATTGCTTAGGTTAAACTTATTCTCTTTGAGCTCGATTCTTGAATTAATTCCCAACCATCATGAATTTAATCTTAAGGATTATATGAAAGAATAAAAGGAGAAGTAAATTTTATTTACTACGAAAAAAACACTATATTTAGTGAAAGAGATATCATAGAATATTGTCATAACTAATAGATTAATTATTCTTAGCGATTTAATTAGCTTAATTATACATTAAAAGATGGAAAATGCTTAATCAGATATATCTATGAATTCTTAAAAGAGGACATAGATATCTTAGGCTAATTGCTACCTCAACCTTGATAGCGAATCTAGTTTGATAGTGAAATGCATCATAAGTAAAACCCAGAACCCTAGCGTCTGATGTATAGTGATTTCTTTTTTAAAGTTAAACACCTTAATTTTGTTAGTTTAGTAAATTAGTAATTTTTCTAAAATCTTGTTTAATTTAATTTCGATGGTTTGCTAAGATTTATAAACTTAGTAATTAATTAGTTTTGAGGGAATGATAACTTAGAATACTCTATGTTTAAACTTACTACATTCAATTTTGTGCATCTGTAGATTTGGATAATCACCTATCTCTATGTTTTTTTATTTCTTAAAGATGTCAACTCCAAATTTTTTATTTATGGATAATAGGTTTAGTAAACATATGAACGTAAATTGAAAGACTTTTACTATCTTGGATAAGTCAATTAAAATCATTAATAAAATGGGAGATGGTGCATTTTGTGAGGCATAAAGAAAAAGTGATGTGTAACTATTTTCCAGTGTTAATAAATAAATTAAATATTTTTTAATGTTTAACAACTTAATCTACTGAGTGAATCAATTTTAATATATGTTTACTCATTTGTTTCAAAGACTTATATTGTGATATTTTTCAACAAGAAGATTTTTTTGCTCAAAGTTTCAATGCCCAAAAATAACATTTTTCCTCTTTACTAATGGTGGAAACATAATTCAAAGTATCTTTATAAAAGATAATAATTAGTTGTGGCATAATAACTATATATATTATAATTTCAAAAGCTTGAATGACTTATCCTTTCAAATTTTGGTGGATTCAGGATGTTAAAAAGGCATGTGAAAGTTGTATTTTGGGAAAACAACATTAAGAAACCTCTCTTAAAACAAATGCTAGGAGAGCGTTTGTACCTACGAAGTTGGTATATGTAAAAATATGTGAACCAATGAAGATCCCTTCTCTTAACAACATTATTTACTTTATTGCATTTGTTGATGATTATAACATGTTTATATAGATCTATTTTAATAAAGAAAATCAAAAGCCTTACTTATTTTCAAGAAATTTAAGTTATATTGAAAAAAAGTGAACATGCCTTGAAGATTTTAAGGATATATCATAATAGTGAATTTATTTTCAATAAGTTTAGCAACTTTTATACATAATTTGGATTTATAAGGACAATTAACGAAAGGTTTGACAAAGTTTTTGGGACTTCGATACAACATTTTATATTCTTAATTGGAACCCACAATAGCATTACATTATCAAACAAATTTTGAAATTAAGAATAGGCTTAATCTAAAGTTATCACATTTCAAAATCTATATCCTTGTCAAAAGAAGCATAATGATATCATTGTTAAATACATATTTTTTAATTATAGTAATAAAATTAAATGGTGTCGCTTTTGTGATCTTTTGACTAATAAATTAATTGTTAGTTGTAATGTTGTCTTTGATGAGAATAATGCAAGGGACTAGACTAATAAGCAGGGATATTCATATATTATACAATAGAGTAATGCTTTATTTTCAAATGTAATGATGTTGATCATAGTTTTTCTTCGTCACCCTCAACTAAACCCAATCCATCTTCTCTAAAACATCATTAAGTTCTAACAACTTTATACCTTTAACTCTAATTTACACTTCTAGTTCTTCATACTCCACTAAGAAAATTTTGTTTTATAAAGGAGATTAACAATGGAAAGGTTCACTTTGCAATAATTCATGAGCCTTGTTATTTTGAAGATACTATACAAATAAAGGAATGATGTGAAGCAATGAATGAAGAAATTAAATCTTTAGAGAAGCAAGATACTTGAAAGCATGTTAACTACTAACTAGTAGGGAGAAAGTTTAAAAAAGATTACAAGTTGAAATTTAGACAATAGTTCAACACAAAAATATAATATTGTTATAATCCAACCGTGATCGAATCACGGGTGCAGCGAAAAATAAAACTTTTGACAAATTTTGAGCGGATCCCAATAATTAATTAACTTGAACAAACAAAAATAAAAAATTGTAAGAAATCTTACCTTACTCAGTTCCTGTTGAATTGAAAACTTTTTCCGAATTGTCAACACGGCTTGTTTACTTGTCCAGCCTTTAATGGTATCTATAGAATAACTTCTCAACACTTTGAGAGGAAGAATGTGAAAGTGCCAGCTCATTTTTCTTTTCTTCCTATTAATAGAATTATCATTAGGTGGTTTTCTAATTTTATTAAAATTAAATTCTTTATTATAATTAAATTCATACTCTAATTATAATTAACTTAATCTTAATATAATCAAATATCTTATGTTTGATCCTTAAAGTTTCTCAAACTTTATAATTAAGTTCAACTTAATTAAATTGATTTTTCTTTTACTCCTTTTAATTTATCTTTAATTCTCCAATTAAATAATTTACAATCATAGGTCAAGATTGACATCTAGCAACATGTCATAACCACCCAAATATCAGGAATGTCAAAGTGGTTTGACTTAACTTGTCCATGCATGGTTATGATGTATAATTTAATCCTTTCATCATCTAATATTTCAATTAGACAGAGCATAAATATAATGTCTACTCTTTTGTCCAATCATGTTCGTTCTTCTTAATTCGTAATTAATTTATAATTGATATTTGAAAATGCCTTTTCAAATGTCAATTCACTCTGGCCAGAGAATTCCATAAATCACTACTAATCACGAACAATGGAACATTCTCTCTAATTACTTTAAAGTGACAAATCCTTTATGGACTTGCTCAACTATCTCCATATGGTTCATATTGCTTCCAAGTACTACCGATTGAATTATCCTAGGATAACTTATAAGTACTATCAAAACGCAATAATTTCCAAACGAGATATATTAGTAATCTCAAGTCTAAGGATCAAGTATAAAACCATTATTATAAGAAAATCCATAGACATATAAGTAATATTCCATTTAGGATTCTCATAGTCGGGTTCAGTTTAATGACTTATTCTCTAATAATCACCCACACATTAGTTTAAGTATCTCCATACTTTAAATGAGATTTGTTACTTTCTTCATACGAAAGAAACATATTGTGTGCTAGTTTTATCGTTTCAATAATATCTCGTCTTGATGAAACTACAACTAGGAACATTTAAGAGTAATACGTAAATATAAACTAAATCTCACAATTATGATCTCATCATAATTTAAATTACACATTAATTATTCCAGGGATTTAATAGTTAGTATTAAAACATCAAATGTAATTAATAAATAAAGATAAAGAATGTCTTTATTAATTATTTTTTCTTTAAACTATAACCAATCAGTTGGTTATAAAACATAAACTAACAATCTGCCACTTGCACTAAACCAATCATTTAAGTAGCTCATACTATATCACCATATGATGATTATGCAACTGCTGGGACACTAGCTTAATGAGATAATTCTACAAGATTCTCTATAGTGAGCGCTTACTTAACTCTTACAATTATCATCATAATTAAGAAAATTTTTCCTAAATACATCTTTGGATCTTTGATGAGCCCTTAACTCCTTTTATGTCGGACCCCGCTACCAGAGCCCGACGGTCTCGAGGCAAGAGTCCTGCTGAGACCCGTGCCCGAGACCCTGCTGGGGCTAACTGTAATCTGCTATCTGTCCTTAATCCAAAACAAAAGGAAATCAATCCCACCAGCATAGCATAAGTCAACTTGTCCTGGCCGACAACTCGACTTATGCAGACAGTAACTAATAAGTCGACTTATGCATATCAACAACTCGACTTA
>JAOTAZ010000219.1:6898542-6909602 GCA_025629785.1 Erythroxylum oxycarpum
GTGAGATGTGTTAGAAAAAAAAACTTGATGAGAAATTGTGTTAAGCAAGGAATCACGCTCACGTATCACGGTATTTTATTAAGTAAGAGTTGGATTCCAGAAACGGGGTCCAACATCTTCAATCCAAGTCCATTTCTTGCATAAAAACTTAATCTTTAAGGGCAGCAACACACTCCTAAGATTCTAAACATTTCTCAAACCATAAAGTGACCTCACTCCTAAGCATCTACTCAGTTCCAATCCATAAAGTAATACAATCTCATTCTTTCTTTTTGTCATTCTCAACCATACAACAATACATTTTTAGAATACATACATAAGATACATTTAAAAATCAAAACTTTATATTTATATGAAAAAATAAGTCAATACAAAGCTTCAGAGGGCATCTAGCCCGATTACACCCAAAAGGTAAAAATGAAAGTACAAAGAACAAGCTCATGCTTTGTTTTCTCAAAACATGACTTCAAAAGCAAAGTGCATCGGAGTATTGCCTCAGTCCCGATGTGGTGACTCGATTTCTTGCTCAATACCTGTGGAGGGGAAATGAGGGGGGGTGACCTCGACGGCTCCGTGGATAACAATTTAATACTCAAGTATAAGTATACGAAAATTTCTTAAACAATTTCTTTCAAACCTATATTTACCGAAATCATTTTCCAATAAGACAAGGCATTTACAAAGTCAAAAAATATAAAACAATACCACATAATCACATAACAAATGGTTTGAGTGATCCTAACAAAACGTACTACACATTTCCGCCAAGCGGTCATGTGTAGCTGTGAACGGAGGGCAGTCTGAAAATCGGAGCTCTTGTGCCACTAGCGGGCAGGCGAGAGAAGCCTATAATAGACAAGTGCACTTGCTAACGAAGGGGATCACTACAAACCCAAATAATCATGCATTTTCACATTATTCACACTTAATTTCCTAACACGACATTTTTTTTAAATCACATAATCAAATTTTTTTCAGTTGTCAAACAACTTTACAAACATTTCCATATGTATTTACACGCAAAAGACACCTAATATCAGTTCAAAACATCACAAATCATAACTCATTTAAAAATTTACAAGTCATCGGAAAGCACTTAATAACATTTATTTCAAAACAATTACGTAACTTATAACTCAAATATTAAAAAGTCACCCACCTTAAATCCTTAAGCTTTATTCTTGGACCAACAACCTTTCCTCTAACTTCCCCTTGTCTTTTTGTCCTTCATCAAAACACAAAAATTCAACCTAACATAAGTTGTCAAGAATTGACAAATCTAAGGAAAAGAAAACCTGAATTAAAACCTATATAACCTTTCCTAAATCATTTAAAACTAAAAATCCCTCTCAAATTTATCAAAAATTCGAAACCCCCTTACCTTAGGAATGACCCACGAAATTCTCTTCTTGCTTCTAATGGAAGCTTAGACCTTCCCTTTTCTTTTTCTTCCAAAGAAACTCTCTCAATCACCTTTCTAAACTAAGAAAATCCAAAGCCCTTCACTTTCTTCTTCTTCTTCTTCTTCTCTCACTTAGCCGAAAGTCTCTCTCTCTCTCTTCTCTTCTTGAACTTTCGTGACCTTCTCTCTCTAAGGCTTACTAAACTTATGTCTTAAACTTTAAAAACCTAAGCCTAAAACGACACTTCACTAACCCTCTCCTTCTCCTAAAAGTTTCGTGAATCTCCTCTCCTGTCATCCAATGACTTTCATTCTTTCCTTTTTGTTTTAATCAATTTTCGTCTATCACCCTACACATACGACTACTCCTTATGCTTCTTCCCTTTTTATTTTCCTTCATTCTCATTTAATTTCAATTTAAATGGACCCTAGCCCAATTGCTTCCTTTTTCTTCATTTAAAGACAATTAAAAGGGCTAAAAGCCCATTTGATTACCTTAAGCCTTAAAAACATATACAAACTTCCTAATTCACCCTAACACCATCATATGCTTTTAATTCTAACAATTTAGCAAAAATTCTAATTTAACTAAACCTCTTCATTAAAAAATTTATTGGCCTAAACTCATAAAATCCTCAAATAATTCAATTAGCAAACTAAACCTCAAAATAAATTAAAACAAACTTATTCACTAAAGAAAAGGGAAACGGGGCCCAACACTGCTAGTCGATGCTTTTCTTCTTCAACTTGTTTGAATATTCTTCGATTTCTTTCTCTCCAAATCATGTAGATGGTAGTGGTGAAGGCTACCTTAAGAACGATAGCATTCACTTTACCACTTTTAGTTCTCTCGATGAACTACCTTAACATGTCTTCCCAATCAAAGATCTGATTTGCAGCATCTGTTGTGAACCGTTATTCCAAAGGCAATGAAACAGTAACCAACATAAGCAAAGTTTAAGGGTGTATTTCTGGAATTTGAAACAATGTTTACATATTCTGGAAATTGAAAATGAACTTAAGAAGAAGAAGAAGAAAAGGGAAACAGGGGATTTAGATGAGAAGAGAAATAGAGAGAACAGGGGATGTGAAGGAGACTTCAACTTGCTTAACAATTTCGATAATCGATTATGCTAATTTCCCCTAACTATAAAGCAAGTGGTTGCTCGGTTCACACGGCATGTAGTCGCTCTGTTCACTCGGCTAAGCTCGATCAATGGGCTTTCGGCCTTATTCATAACATTACTCCCCCTTTAAGACAACCTTGTCCTCAAGGTTGAAGGCAAGAGAGTAGCATCATTCCCATGGAATCAGCCACTGCTTCATCACGAAAGTAGCATGTGGCAGCATAAGTTGCACAAGTATCGACATCGGTTGTAGCATGTAAGAAGCTTCGGAATCAACAAGGATTAAGGGAGTAACTTGCTGCTCAACGTGTCCAACACAGTTTGTAAACAACAAAAGATGGAACATCCAATGAATCCGAGTGGAATCCAATAACTCGAGCTGATATGTTACCGTACTGCCTTTATCCATTAAATCCATCACTTCCCCTTCTCTTGAATTAAGCAACAAGACACCCAAATTAGAAATTTTTTGGAGAAGATCAGCGTTAATTTCTTTGCAACAGGTTGGTTGAGTTTGTTCAACACCTTCTCTTATACAGTTCTTAAGCATGGCTTAGCTTTTAACAAATGGAGCCCCATCTGTGCTCTTGGAAGCAAAAAGCCAACGCACAGCTTTGCATCCGTACTTGATAAGTTGCCGAATGCACAGATCTATAACATTATTAGTGGTTGTCCATGGAGCATTGTCACCAAAGTCTGTGAAGTACCAAGACATAAGATCTCGAACGGAACCCGTACAAACATCCTCCAAATGGTGCAACAACAGATCAAACTCGTCAGCAAAAATTACTTCAGTAGATTGCGAGCTAGAAACTAATTGCAACCTGAAAAACTTAGCTAGCACAGTGAGGCGTTGCAAATGCTTTAGGCCATTGAACTCATCAGACTGAGCTAGTGGTAATAAAAACAAATGCACTGCGAAATACCCAAAAACTTAAACTGTTAGCAACACTGAATCACCCTTGGACAATATGACAAGCTTTCTGGACATATACGAAAAATCCCCAATAGTAAATTGTTTCGTCTTAGCTATGTAACTCACAGCAGCCATAGGCTTACCAAGGTTGAGCTCAAATGACCATAGTATAACATTGCTTGGATCAGAAAAGATTTGTAATTGACATTCAATCAATAGTGGTGCAGCAACAATGAAAATGCCAGGATAAAAAAACTTAGAATGGACCAAAACCTGAATTAGTAACAACTCATATACTTCAACTTGGACTTCATCTTGATTGTCTATAGAGAAAACCTTGCTTACAGGGTGCAAAACATGACGCACATGCCCAATTCGAGATTCAAGACCAATTAGAAGAGCATGAGAAACATACCGTCCTCCTGGATCAATATATATAAAAGTCACACGAGCAAAGTACTCACCAATCGGGCCACCGTAATACACATTCACCAACACTAGCTGATCATATGGTGATCGGACTCCATTACACCTTGCGGTGGAATCCACAATACAAGTACCAAACAACAAAATAGTGTCCTCTTCAACCTCATTCAAGATAAATTCTATAGCATTATTCATGAGAATATCAGCAGCATTGTGAAAATAATCAACACGAAATCGATGCGCAATCAACCCATTTGCATTTAGTTTGAGCTTGGAAATACCCGGATCAAAAAAACTTATTGTCAGCAAGATCGGAAGTTGATTGCAGCAACCACCGAATTGGTGACTTCGAAACCAAAAATGGCCTCTACAGCTCGAGGCAGTGAAGGGATCCCACATACTCATTAAGTAAGTAGGCGGAATCTCACTCGAAGCTGTCTCTTGAGACTGCATTTGATTGTCTTCAACATCGTGTGGTTCATGGACTGCCTCAAACTCCATGGCTTGAGTGATTTCCTTCGCCGGCATTTCATCGAACACTTTATCTACTACTACTGCCTTCCCCTCCAAATCATCCATATCCTCAAGGATGAGAGTCGATATTTCAAATGAAGCCATACCAGAAACGTCATCCGAACTTTCAGCGAACACCTTGTCTTGGACGTAGCTTGATTCACGAATAGGTTCGATCTCTGTTGTGACGGTGCTAATGCTTTCCAACATTTCATCGAACACTTTAGGTTCATCATGTGGCTGGTTCGAATTTGTGGAGTCTGGGAGTAGAGGCAAGATCTTTCGAAGAAGAAGAGTGTTCTCAGCACAAGACGAAATAAGCTTGATGAAACCATCGGTGAGAGTGGTGATACGATCATCCATAACACAAAACCGGGTTTGGTGCTCTCCCATCTGTGGAGCGTTCAATGAAAGCACTATTGTTGTGAACCGTTATTCCAAGGGCAATGAAACAGTAACCAACAAAAGCAAAGTTCAAGGGTGTATTTCTGGAATTTGAAACAATGTTTACATATTCTGGAAATTGGAATTGAACTTAAGAAGAAGAAGAAGAAAAGAGAAACAGGGGATTTAGATGAGAAGAGAAATAGAGAGAACAGGGGATGAGAAGGAGACTTCAATTTGCTTAACAATTTCGATAACCGATTCTGCTAATTCCCCCTAACTATAAAGCAAGTGGTTGCTCGATTCACACGACATGCAATCGCTCGGTTCACTAGGCTCAGCTCGATCAATGGGCTTTCGGCCCTATTCATAACTCACCAACTTCAAAAAATTTAATTGAAATGAATACTCCCTCCTATTTAAAATAAGTTTCATTTTAGAGGAATGCATATTTATTAAAAAAGTTAATGAAATATCTGATATACCCTTATTAATTACATGTTAAAGTGCCTTAAAAATATAATCTGTGTAACTAAGATGTAAGAGGAATTAAAGGGTAATTTTAGAAGTAAAATCATAAATCTGCATAAAAGGTCACAAACGACATTTATTTTGAATAATTAAAATCCCTCTAAGACGACACTTATTTTGAATAGGAGAGAGTACTTAGCAAAACAAAACAAAAGCAGCATGTTGGAACAGTTATCGATTAACTATTGTTGTGACAAATATTTCAATTTATCACAATTGCTTACCATCACTTTATAAGGGAGTTAATGACCGAAGTAAGTATACAAATGATCTACTACTGCATTAATAAGTGACTTACAACTTTATTTAAAAAGACACTTCCGTTAGTAAAAATTAAGTATTTGAGAAATAAATTAGGAGTCATAAATCTATGCAATATGGAGAAGTGTTAATTGTAAAAGTGTACGTGATCCAAAATTTAATAAGTTCATTTTCTATTATTAGCATCCTCAATTGTCAATTGTTTAAGTTCTATTCGTAAGCAATTACAGTCATGTTCCAGGGTACGTTTTAGGTATGTTTAAGTTTAGGGGTCCTTCAATTTCTATTAAAGTTTTTTTTAGTTAAATAATAATTAAACAGTTTAACACTTTACATCTTGTTTTAGAAGATATTATTCGTTTTGTTGTTATAGAGAGAAGCTTGAGACAAAAATTATTTTCTCATCTGATTTGTAAGACTTGTAAACTCGTCCTTGAATATTATGGTAATTCAGTAACGGCTTGACTTTTGAGCTAACAAGACAAGAATCAGATCGCTGTGTATACTTGTGCAGCAGACACAAACAAGTCAATGACATAAAAAAAACAATATCAAACGGGCAATTTCAATTTTAGAATAAGATATATCGACAATACATACAGATATAGAGAGAAGCAAAATATGATAAGATGTAAGTGGAAAAACATAGGGGACCCCCAATTTAGTATCCTCATAATCATCCTGCGTATTATATATAAAATAAAATTATCAAGCAAATTATGAGAGTCATATTATAATAATGACTAAGAGTGCTAAATTTAGAAGATAAGGTTAAATTAACTTTTCCAATTTCTTCATATATATTTATTGTTTAAAACTTTTGTTCCAATTAAAAAGTATATATTGTGTTCTACAATCATGCTTTCTGAAATTAAGAACAGATAAGAAAATTACCATAATGTTTTTTTAATTTCCAATCACGATTGCAATATGGATAATTACTGGCAGGATGGTTCTTCCATTAGCTCTCAAGTTCTTGTCTCATGTATGGGAGGATATATGGATGCAAAATAAACCAACAACCCTTTGTCTATTTCACATTGACAAACCAGGAACGTCATCATGCGTATGGAATACTTCGTATATGGATGCAAGAATAAACCAACCCTTTGTCCATTTCACATTGACAAACCAGGAACGTCTTGCGTATGGAATACTTCGTTAATCTCTCGAAAATCTATCCCAGTTTTGTTGCGTTTAAACTTCTGAGATTAAACTTTAATGGAAAGAAAAAGGTTAACAATAGCAATTGCAATAGGGAATTTAATACCTCCTTCGTTCTAAAGATAAAGGATTTGATGACCTTTGTAATATATATATATATATATGTATATATATATATATATATGTTCATGGTCATGACTAACTAGACATGAGTTGGAGTGGAATTTGGCGGAGTCGGAGCGGAGGCAACACGCTTGCCACGCTCAGAGCGACTGTTCTCGGCGAACTTTATGCTGTTCTGGTGCAATCCCTTTTGCCTCTCCTCCTCATTCCACTCTGAAGCATAGTAAAACTCCTCCGTTGATTTCACAGAGTCTTTTGAAGGTGGAATGAACATGCTACCCCATTGTGGGAAGTGTACCAATGTCACAGGAAGTGTACAACAAACAATCATCAGACCCATCAGGGACAGACCTGTTGCGGTTGAGTAACTTGAGCTTGTAAAGAAGATTAATTGTGTTAAACCAGATCCGAAGTTGCCACCAGCGCCAGTTAGGCCCGAAATGACACCCAAAGATCGTCGAGAAATAAAGGGTATTATCCCGAATGTTGCTCCACATGCAGCTTGAGCCCCGACGGAGAAGAGAATCATGGCCAATATAGCAATCGGAAGGGAACTGGCACGACCAAGCCATATGCAGAACACTCCTCCTAGAGTTTGGAGAATCCAAAGAACCCATAATCTTCCTCTCATGCCAAAGTATCTGGCTGCAAAGTCCGACGAATATCCACCAAAGGGACGAGCAACGAGGTTGGCCATCCCAAAAGTAGCAGCAATTATACCAGCTGTATGAAGCTTTAAATCGAACCTGTTACGTTCCAGATAAAAAGTTCTCATGTTAATTTTCTGCGAAGTACTTCAAGTGAGATCGACTCAAAATGAAACAACTCGACTAACCTATCGTAGAAGTACTCAGCAATAACATTATCAGTGGACAATTCAACTCCCATGGAATAGCCATAAAGGAGAACAAAGATCCATGTTCTATAGTTTGTGACAGCATACCAAAGCACCTGAATGAAAGATCAGATAAGAAGTTAATTATCTTTCAGATAGGTAAAGCATTAATTCAAAGATAAAGACGTGGATGAGTTCCAAAAGAAGCTGACCTTGGAGAACTTATCTTTGTTAACTTCACCCGTCTTTTGTAGGGTACTCAGATTACCATCAGGTAAGTCTTGGCCAAGAGTCAGGACCAAGATGCCCATAATCACATGAAGACAACCCGGAACAAAGAATGCTATCCTCCAAGCAGTGAATGGAGTAGCACCAATTTTACCTATCAAGTCATAAACCAAAGGCATTATAAGCTGAGTTGCACCACCACCCATGTTACCCCATCCCGCGGCGGTTCCATTAACAAGTCCAATGATTTTGCTGTTGAACATTGTGCTCATCCAGTATTGACACGATACAAACGTCGCTAGAGAGAATCCAATCATGAAACGAACGGTTATGTACCCTCCAGCATTGGACACGAACGACATACAAAAGACAGTAGGAGCCGATAGCATGATTAGAAAAGCACAGCCATATCTTGGGCCAAGTAGGTCGCAAACTACACCCATGGTAAGCCTGGAGAATATACTTCCAGAGACAGAAGCAACCCCAGCATTTCCTATGTCCGCTTTGGTTAAATTGAGATTGTCACGGATAATTGGAACAAGTGGTGCAGCTGCAAAGGTGGACACAAAGCAAGTAAAGAATGAAATCCATGAAAGGTGGAAGGTTCTCATGTGTGGATTAGCCAAAGAGAAAATCTTGAAAACTTTGGCCTTGTGCTCAGAATCCACTGGCAGGGCAAATTTTGCTGCTGTATCTGTTGGGACAATAGGTGAAGCAACTGAGAAAGCAAATGTTTGCTCTCTGCCAGTTACTCCATGCATGGAGCTTCCTGGAGATCCCTCAATATCAGCCATCTTTAAAATCTTACTCTGTTTGTAGCTAGGTAGCTTTTAGGAGAAATGTAAGGAACAAATTAAGCAGAAAAAAGAGCGCAATATTACAGAACAAGATACATAGGCCATTTAAAAGGTGTCAGGTGTTGACATTTGGGAGTGTGTACTTTTAGTTTAATCTGTAAGGGCCAATATGATTAAAAATCTTGGTTTCTTGGGTGAGCGTAAGGGGCAAGAAAGATTCCATTGGTTGAGAAATATTACAAAATGGCAAAAAACATGGAATCCAGTTCGCCGCATCGAGGCTTAAACACGAAAGGTCTCATGGTATATTCAAAGGACCCACAAAAAGTGTATAAGTTGTTAAATTGCAAAATAGCTGGCTAACAAGTAATCTGTGAATAAAACCTGCCTAGTTGTGTTTCAGTGGAGTGGACTTACCCTTGGCCTTGGAAATTTCAACAGCCACACGCCTTTCAGTTTTAAATCGATTTATATCTCCATCGCCTTAACCTTCTACGTACCCGTGGGATGCCACTTGCGAACAATTTTGCAATTTGATGGGTTTTTCTTTGCCAAATATCTTTCCAGAAATGTAAACAATGAACCACACCAGACTCCCCCCTAATTTCTTTGTTGTCACTTTATTACCTAAATCTTCTTTTTTTATCGTTTTATCTCTTATAAGAATTGCTTGGTAACATCTATAGGTACAATTACATTAATAGGTTGTGACAAAAGTTATACCAACAACTTTTGAGTAATCATGTTAAGGAAAATTTTAAGGGAAATTTCTTTATGATTCTCAGAGAAGTTTTTTTTTTCAAATTTTAGGAGAAGGAATTCGGGAGAATACAAATGCTGGCCCAAATGAAATGCTAGCATGCCACATTCAAATTAATTGAACAGCTTATAATGTCAAATGGATATTAAAGTCTGGAACGACGTAGGTTTATCAAGGGGATGCACCGTTATGGCCTAATCAGCACTAAGTCAGTGGACAAGTTTAGGAGAACTTCGGCTGTGGAAAAATGCATATCAGCCAATTAAAATATTGAATGGATTGCTATCCTCCAAACCAACTCCACTTCACTTGTAAGAAGCATATGTATATATATTGGATTTCAATATAGTGAAAAGGAGATGACAAGGCACCAAGGCCTTATATATATATAGGCCGACTAATGCCTCACTTCCAATCTCTCAGGTCAAATGTTGCAGCTTTCTTGTACACTAATGCAAGTTGCTGTCTCATCATCTTATACTTGCTGCTTTGATGGGGACAGGAATAGTTTGATAGAGCCCCACATTACCCTTTCATTAGCTCTGAAGGCTCTTCAGGGTTATTATTAATATCCTGGAGAGTTAAGAGAACATGACGACTTGGTTTGTGGTTGGAATTTGGTAACTATGAAGAGGAAAACAATATTTTAAGACTGATGTAGAGAGAAATCTAATGATAGTCTTTGTTCACATTCGTATATACGAGCTCTTTCATTCTAACACAATATAAGCTTCATCATAGGATCTTGAAATGATGGATCAATGATGCCTTAGTTACTGAACATAAAACTATCATTCAGTTGAATATGTATCGCATTGGTTAAGGGATGAATGTCGAATCATAATATTAGAACATGTGCTCAACCCACCCGGTAGATAAGATAACTCCATTATCCATCTGTACGAGTTAGGCTAATCTTTCACGAAGAATAACATGCACTCTAGTAAATTTTGATAGAAACTGAGATAGCACATCTTATCTTAATTAATTTGTCTGGTCATATCAATGTTTTACTTTGTATGGTAGAATGGTCAAATAAAATGCTAAATATGTTTTTTTAAAAAAAAATTAAAATGCTAAATATGTTTTAAGTGGTAGAACTATATATAGGCGTTTCTTAATTCCGGGAGGAAAGTAGATGTCCCCCAAGCATCTAGAGTTAACGTGTAGTGGTCTTTCCAAGGACAATGAATCCAATAATGATCCCGCCGGATCTGCTTCTAAGTTACCAACAAGAATGAATAACATGTATCTGGTGACATTATCTAGGGACTCTCGTGATATGTTCAGAAAGTTATGATATGGGTAACTTTGAATCCAATTTGTGACGACTAACGAGCTCTTGGCGATTCAACATGAACTCTTGATTCCTTAGGGGTGTTTGTTTCCGTTTTTATTTTTGATTTTTTGTTTTTGTTTTCAAATTCGGTAAAAAATCTTGTTTGTTTGAGTTTTTAGTTTTTGTTTTTAGTTTTGGTTTCTTCCGGTTTTCAAAAATTATGAAAACCATAAAAAGTAGTTTTTGTTTCCTGTTTTTTTTTTCATAATCTGATTTACTATCATTTAAATATATATTACTTAATTTTTAATTTG
>JAOTAZ010000219.1:6913294-6923635 GCA_025629785.1 Erythroxylum oxycarpum
CCATTCCAGTCCACTCCATTCCATTCCATTCCATTAATTGCCATTCCATTCCATTCCATCCTAAACTCCCAAACATACCCTAAATTCAAACTTGAATTAAACATGTTATAAAACCTTTCAAATATTTGTTAGCTGTAAAGATTACATATGACATGTTCTATGAGGTCTTATTAGATCAGTTTTAATGACTCGAAAATAATAGCAATGCTCCCAATTTGTTCTTCTTTTGCGTTTAAAAAAAAGGCATTAGAATGTGTTTGGTCCAAAAAAATAGAGCAAAAGAAAGAAAAGGAGTTGAGCAATGGGAACCCTTCACAAAGACCATTCACGTGGCACTGTGGGGTCAGCCGTACGGTTTCTAAAAGACTTAAACCGCGCTTCAGTTCTCTTCTCTTCTGTCCACACAAGGCTTTCTCCACGTATCCTCTCGCCCTCGCCCCCCACCCCACCTCCTATTACGAGGCGCTGTCTGTTCTGTCCACCATTTGTCTATTCTTTTGGAATACGATTTTGATAAATTTTCGTTTGCTATACAATATAAATGATTTATTTACTTGTTTGTGTTTTCTATATTACTAACTTTATATTTTTATTTAATTGCATTGTTTACTTTATTTTATTTTATTTTTAATAATATTATCTTATTATTTATATATATGCATTTTTTTACGTTGATTTACTAAAAATAACATTTCTAAATAAAGTTGCATATTATTAAATAAATTCTTCTTGATTTTCCTTCTTTTGATATTTTGGAAATCGTACTATGAGAACACGAGCCATTCCTCCCAGTCCCAACTATATTCTGCTGTAGATGACTGCAGAATTCGTCAGAACTGTATGTAGTTTCCGTTTGTAATTAAATCAGTGTGGAAATGGAAAGAAACATAAGCAAGAGTGGACCGTTTCCATGAGAAAATTTCACTAAAGGACAAAGGATAATATGGTCTTTCAGTTGTTACAATTTTTTTTATAAACTTTTTTATTTTTAATTTGCGTGTCATGTCAACTCTTAATTCGATATTTGATTCAAGTATTTACCCCCAAGTATTCACTTAAACAGATAACTAAAGGGATTCACTTTGATGGTAAGAACAAAATCGCCTTTCTTTTGTCTTTCACTTTTTGTCATACTGAACTGAATTATCCTGGGAAACACTCCAGGAATAAAAACAAGCCAAGTCGTAAATAATATGAAGGAGGGATTTGATTGAATTGCCATTAAATGAGACTTTCAGAGTCTAATTACTGATTTGTCCTCATAGAGATTTCAGAACTACTAATCTTTATTTGGATTGTTTCGTTCGAGTTTATTTATCGTATTTACTGAATAGTAAAACTGAGAATTTGTCGCCTCATTTCCCATTTTATATTTTAATTTAACTCTCCAACAAAATTGATGTCGATTGGGAAAAAACTGAAGGTCATTAGGTATGGTTTAAAGTGGTAGGATAAGGCTATTTCAGAATCTTCAAGTATTATAGGCTTTGGCTTTGGGTTAAATTGAATTTTTAGATTTGGAAATAGTCCCTGAAATTAAGTTTATTTTATGAAATGAATCGTTTAAATATATTATTTATAAAGTTATTGTGTATATAAATTCAATTATAAAAATAATTTGGAATTCTTTATTATAAAAACTGAAGGAAAAAAAAAAGAAGCAGGTGCAGGTGCAGGATAGTAAGTGGCTAAGACGTGAAGGCAGATGTGGCATGCTTGTGGCCCTGCAAAACAAATTCACCTTATTTATGACAAAAGGCAAAAACAGCCAACTAGCTGCTAAGAAAAGCCATTCCTATCGACAAAAGACGATCAAAGAGATTGTACATTTTCTTGACCAAGTGAAAGCGGCAGCTGCGCAAATAAAATATCACACTCATGTTACATTATCGGTGTCCTAATTCCAGGTTGGATGACCACATTTTCCAAACTTAGTTCCAAAACTTGAAGAAAACTCTTTCCAAACTCCTCCAGTTTGACTATCCACGATCTACATTACCTTTTTCTTAGTCTAACCTATAGCTTCTGAAGTTAGGTGTGTTTACCGACTTTTCCCCTTACCTTATCATTTTAACGTTGCAAAGAGTTTTATTTACCTCATTCGGAGTTTGAAGCTTCGTAACTTCTCCATTTTAAAATGGGGATGGATTTTTTGTTTATTTTTTTGTTTCTATTTTGTTTTATTAAATTTCAGTAATATATTTATGTAGGTTCGTATAAATAAATGATTGAAATTTAATTAAATATGATAGAGATAGAAAAAATAGACAAAAGACCCTAACAAGTATGAAATAAGTAAATAATCTAAAGAAGTGATAATTTAGTCTTCATTTAAAAGCAGTTTTCTCCATCAAACCTTAATTAAGCTATGGTCCATAGAAATTGATTTCCTTTATGAAAAATGGCCTAAATTGATGCAGTTATAGAAAGCGAAGGGCTAAATGGAATTTTCAGCATCATCATTTTTCCAAATGACGATGATGAGGCGAAGGGACCAAAAGAAATGGCTATCGGGAAAATCTGAACCGGCCACGTCAGAAAACGTACGGACACGCACGGTTCTTCAGGTGGAGGTTCGATGGAGGGAATCTGTCACTGTCATGTTCATCTTATATGTGTTAATTATTGTGAATGCTCCATGAGCTCTCGTTGATTATGGGATCAGATATTTTATGTACCATCTTATCTCGGTGCTTGTAAATTTCTTCTTTAAACTGTTAGATCAATTTATTGTTCTGAGAGTAATTTATCGTATTAGTTCTGTATATACGGATCTCATGTGTATTGTTTTCGAAGCATTGAAATGAGGTCTAATATTTCTCTATTTTAAATAAATATATCGTTATAATTTCTTCAAATTAAATTTAAATTTCTAAGATGATTTTTGTTAGTGAATATATAAAACCAATTAAATTGGTCTCATGCAATAGCTTAAGTTATTGTGATGAAACGGTCATTTAATATGGTATCAGAGCAGGTTTGGTCCAAATTATTAATTTCTCGGTTGTCCGTCAGAATGTCCAGTCCGGTTACCACTGTGTATATTTCAAGTGACAACTGAATGTCTAGCCTCAGTTGTACTTGAGGAGGAGCGTTAGAATGTTCGATATTGCCTAGAAATGAAAATGTTAAACGGTTTATAAGTGGTAAAGGTCAACTATTCAAACAACTAGTTCTAGTTATTTAGACAATGGTTGACCTAAGCTTAATTATTGTTAATGGACTCTACACTCTGCCTATATTAAAAAATTCAATATCGTGAAGCCAACTTAATTGATTTTACATATTCACTAACATACCCCCTCAAGTGAAAGCCCTTTGGGCTTAAAATTTGCACAAGCTCACTCTATTTTGTATTGAATAATAGGTGGGTAGTAGGATTTGAACTCACAACCACTTGGTCACAAAGGCTCTGATACCATATTAAATTTTTTAATATAGGCAGAGTGTAGAGTCCATTAACAATAATTGGGCTTAGGTTAACCATTGTCCAAATAACTAGAACTAATTGTTTGGATAGTTAACCCTTATTACTTATAAACCCTTTAACATTTTCATGTCTAGACAATATGAGACACTTTAACAATTCTTTGTTGTTGTTTTAATTGATGAATAAATTTGAACATCTTATAACCAAAAAAAATAAAAAATGTGAAAAAATAAACAGAACGGTTTCAATTAAATTTAAATAAGAATTTTAAAATTATGATAGCATTCTTCTTAATTTTTTTATTTTTGAATAAAATAGCAATAATATTACAAGAATAATTATATAAAGTTTTCTTAAAATAAATTTTGACTTCGACATGTATATGCTGCATGGGTAGAGGATTAAGAAAGATATAACGTTGTATCATATACATATCATATACAACATTAGTTGTTGTCCATACTTAAATTTTCGAGAGAATAAAAAAATTTATCAAATAACGTTAAGCTTGTTGTTTATACTGAAAGAACTTACAACCGAACTCGTGGACAGCTCATAAAAAGGGACTCCCAAAGCAATGTTTCACCAGAGCTCTTGTGGTCTCCTGGTCGGGTCATACTGTGAAAAGAAGTGCTAACCTCTCTTTAAGACTAATACCATGGGGTTATAAAGTCACAACCTAACGAAGATCATCATGGAGATCTCTGTTAGCTTTACATATTCCAATGTATACTCTAAGAATTATTTAATTATGATAGTTATTTTTAGAAAATATAATTTCTTTAATTAAAAAAAAAGATAGATGACCATCAGTGATAAATTAAAATATTCCTGTATATCATATAAGTTATTTATTGATGTAAAATGATAATTTTATTTATATTAGTCACGAATGTTATGAAGATCATCAAATTGATAACTATATAATTATTCCTAAAATATGATTACTTCTATTATCATATTCAAATTGTTATCTTATACGGAAATAAAAAAAATTATATCAACAATGCTCAAATTTTTATTTCAACTTACCTCTTAAAGTAAAAATGAAAAAAATGATTTTAATACATAAAATTTGAGGCATACATCAACTATTTTCCATATTCATGATGGAAATTATTGCTCCTAAACTCCAACTCAGTTTATATATTCAGAAATATCGTCAACGACTACTCTCAAAGTTTAATATGCATCTCTAAGTTATAACATGTAAAAACTCGAACCAGCCTTCATTTCATATATACTTTAAAAACCACATAAACCAAACTTAAAATTCTTACTATCTTCAAAGTAGGTTTGGACATTACTTATTATTTGTTGTTAACTATAATTCCTTGCTTGTGTAATCAGTTCCAATATAAATTAGTTCTTTTCATTTTTAATGAATCAAACTCAATCTTTTCAAATTTGATGACGGTCTTGTAAGTTGATATTGAAAGATTAAAGCATTGTACATAATTTTCTTTGCGTTTGAAAGCAACAAAACAAAGCATAAAAGCAATCCCATTCCGTAGGAAAAAAAAAAAGAAAGAAAAGAAAAATAGGATCCTATCCAATGTGTACTGTCAAGTTGCCCATTTGCTAAGTTAAGTTCATTCATTCAACTTTTCTTTGTTGATAGAAAAAAAAATTAAAATTTTATGAGAAATATTATAGCTATAGGTACACGAGATATGTGAGACCATCTATTATGTGATATGTTCTCTAAACTTTTCAAGGCAACAATTGATAATTAAAAGTTTTATTGTTTCTTAAATGAAAGAAATGAGAAATTTACTCTCATATTTTCTCGAGAGCAAAAAGAAAAAAGTTAGGGTTTCGGGAAGATGGCGACGTGAGCTATAATGGCATATAGTCTATAGTACTACTATACAGCTAAGCATCAACCAATTACGACTGATATGCAGAACCAGTAGAAAAAACACAAAAAGAAGAAAATTCCTCCCAACAAAAATCAAAGTGAAAAAGGAAAACTACCCATACTCGATGGTATAACTATGAGACATCTCTGTGTATATACCTCACAATCAATTCCTCTCTTGTTACTATATCCTTAACTCTCCTCTTCTCCGTCTCTCACTCTCTCTCTCACTCAGTGCAGAGGCATGTAGAATGACTACAGATCTCAGGCTTCTGCCAACTATATGTATCATTGGTCAATCGTTAGGTTTTCATGCAAACACAAAGGTTTTCCATTCCTGTTGTTCAGCCTTTGCTTTCGGTTTTGATGAACTAATCAGTTTATGGTTTCAAGTAGTGTTGAGTAATTTAGGAGTCTTTCCTTGGGAGATTTCGTGATGTTTTTCTTTGTCAGAATCGACGCCGAAAAACCTTAACAGAAATTGAAATGAATGTTTTTTTATTTGACCAAGCCCGAGAAAACAAAGAATATGTTAAGACCACTCAGATGCCAACTTTCGCTTTCATTCTTATGTGTGTTCTTTTTCCTCTTTTCTATACTAATTTTGCTTTATTAAAGAAATGGCAATTACTTTTTAGGAGAAAAAATGTATGGTTTTACAGTTTTTCCTTGCTTTAAGGATTCGTCCTCTAGGGAAGCCCCTCTTCACGCAATGAATTTTGGTATTATTTGTGGTACAACACATGGTCTCAAGGGGTCGATAGACAGACGCTATTGTCTCTTGATCTTTTTCGTTGTTCCAATCTTGGATCCCTTTATATAAATATGCAACATTATTTCTAGTTAGAACCGAAGATGAGAAGACCCTTTTGTGCATGGGATGAATTGGCAGTCGTTGTTTGTGGGTGTAGCATCATCAAGATTCACATGCAAATGCACGGTGGTCATATGCAACTCTCTATCTCCATCTCCATCTTCAATCGAAATTTGTTTGGAAAGTGAGAATCTTGATGATGCTGCATCGGCAATAGACGACTATTTTATCAACAAAGTTGTTGGTTCGATGATGGCAGATTTGTGGTCCTTTTTGCCTTTCTTCCCCTTTTCTTAATCTCAGCATGTGTACTTGTAACTTTCATTTCTGTTGCTGTCAGGTATGAGGCGCATATTTGTTTAATCAGCTTGTGGTTTCTATGTGTTTGTACGAAAAGCACCCCCATCTCGTGGATTTAACTTTACAGATCTATGATTATTACCTCCTCGCTGAAGTTAGTTGGATATGGCATTCTTTTTACTAGTTTATCGCTATAGATATGATGTAAAGGACAAAGATCGGAAGAAAGAAAGAGGCGGCGGGCGGAGAGAGAAACAAAGCAGTAGTCTTGATGTGGGGGAATGAGCTACGAAGGTTAGGTACTATTTTCCTTGAAAAGGTCAAGTTTTGCAATCTAGTTCTTGAAGACGTTATAGTTTGATCAGTTTCCTACCGGTATACATGTTTTAGATCCACCTACGATTTTTATTTTCCTGTCAATACTGCTCGTACAAAGATCATATTTATGTGGCTCTTCAAAGCCGAAAGGCCAAAAAACATTCTCTGTAGACAGTAGGGTACTGGGTTAGAACAAGAATACATGTATATAACTTTGGGTCCAGATTTTCTGTTCTATATGGGGTTTTGATGAAATCAGCTAAACTAGCACACGCGAGTTTAGTTTCTATTTCCAAAGACCAGTTTGTGTCCATTGAAATTGTATATAAACAAGACTTGTCCAAGGACACTAGTAGACATAGATCATTGAAGCATAAAGCTCTCTCTCTCTCTCTTCATCATCATCAGACACTTTGATCTATGGAAAATATATGGAGGGAACATGTCACACTGCCATTGCCCCGTTGGCTGGTGGGAGCCTAGCTTGGTATAAAGAACCCATATCACTCCTGTTGGTGGACCATCTGGCAACTTAATTGGGTACTCCCTTTTCAAAGTTTAGTTTTCTTCACCTCTTTCCCATATGAGCTTTTAGAGCAATTCTGTCATATTTTAGTTGATCATCTTTGACCATGATAATTCGTTCCTTTGAAGATCATGGATACGTCTGTGCCTGTAGCATGTCCAAATCTTGTTCATGTTTGATAAGCCAATCAACAAATAAGTTCTATTCACTGCTGTACAGCTTGCTGACCAGTTGTTGATGTGGGCTACATCTCCACCTTTCATTTGTTCTCACAGCTTAGTGAAAAGTTGATAGTGCGATTGACGATGTTAAACTTCTTTCTTTTGATTTTCATTATTCATTCCAACTACGCAATTTCTTGAAGCTGAAATAGCATG
Organism: Erythroxylum oxycarpum; assembly: GCA_025629785.1. NCBI lineage: Eukaryota > Viridiplantae > Streptophyta > Magnoliopsida > Malpighiales > Erythroxylaceae > Erythroxylum > Erythroxylum oxycarpum. The sequence goes on from JAOTAZ010000219.1 coordinate 6,920,921, forward strand.
ATCAGTATTTGTATTACTATTGCTTCCAAGGACTAGCTATACAAAGTTTCGGTTACTTCAATTGGAATACAATCTCTAATTGACCTGTCCCTTTTTTCTTAACACCGTATATATCATTTCATGTCTATATCTGTGTAAGACACGAGTTCCGTCTATAACTAACCTGTTGATAAACACTTGAAGTTTGCTCAAGAATCAAGACCAGGATATCTCGGTTCTAGTGATTCCTTGCTCTTGCTCGTACACATACGCTCAAAAATTGAGGGTCTAAGCTTAGGACTTGTCGCGTGCGTGTGTCATCTTGCTCATGTCCGTTTAGTATGGTATTCTTGGAAAAGCATATTTGCTTCTGTATCGCTCGTATTTCTACTGATTATACTTGGTTAGCGTGGTCCCCGAATATCTATCTCTACCTTTAGAAATATCAATCTTTGTTTAATATTTTGTGATGCGTGGCAAAAGTGTAAGATTGTTCACATGTTTCAGATTTTTAATTAATATATTTACCTGCCATGTGTTCTGAATCTTTGGTCTACTCTTGCCAGTGGTTATCAATTCTATTTTGTCTTTACCTATTACAGGTGACAACTTCTGGCTTCTTATGATTACACTTGATGTGAAATTGTGAGTACAAATGTGTTCATTATGGACCGAGATTATGTTAATCAACAGTTTAACAATCTTCAAACAAACATCATTGTATCTATGATTGTCGTTGTGGACCATAATGGAATTCTAGGTGCATGATAGCTTTAATGATTACTTGAGTAGTCCAATATAATAGAAAAATCTTTCGTTTACGGAATCACAAACACTTCAGTTTTGCTTTTAATAGTGCGATTAATTCCATCTCTAATGTGACACATTCAGGTCTTTAATCAATGTGTCATTTCTTATCTGCCATGTCAATATCTGTTCTTTTCAATCCAAAGGAGAAGCTTCAAAGTTCAAATTGTTCATCCTTGATAAGCTGGTATATATATCAATTTCACCCTTTTCGTGATCTCAATGGGGCATGATTAACAAGTTGACACAACACGCTACCTTTTGAAGAGCACATTTTAATGCCCAATTAATCACTGCTTATCGTTTGTAATTGATCATGTAATATTGCTAAGTACGGTATCCATTAATTAATGTCACTGAAAAACATTTTATTGGAGGAAGGACACGAGAGACTTATTCATATCCCTCCCCGGTAGTCGGGATATCTTCATGCTCTTTTGTTGTTAGTACCGTAGTGGAGTAATAATGGGACTGTTAACCTGTCTGATCTAAGTGGGCTTTCAGAATATTGACAGGTTACTGAAGCTTTGGAAACTGCTCAGCTCTGATCATCTGCTACACCCGATTTAATTAGGAGAAGCCTCCTGATAATTATACATTCACCTTCATCCTGTAAGTTTTCTAGCGACTTTCTCTCTTAGAATTTCCCAATTCCTATATGTATCCCGTATCTTATCATCAACATGAAGTACCCTTTTTTCTTCTTCATTTTACTAACTCCACGGTTGGCTAATCTCTAGTGCAGTCAACTACGCACCGAATCAAACGAAAAAAGGTAAGTGAAGAATAAAAGAATTTGTTAACGCTGTGAACTGTTTAATTTGGCTGGAGCCTATGGTCGGATAATTCAGTTTAAGGTTTTAAATAATTAATTACATGTGATATTGAGGTGGCTAACTATTGACATGATTATTGCAGTCCGTGCATTAGCTCTCATAGAAATTTTACATCTTATGTAATGGGTATCAATCATATATTAAAAAATGAAACAATTTATAGATTTATAAAATATTACTATTAATCAACTCGTAATTTATAGGAACGTAGCTGCCACTGCAACTGTTAGCTGCAATTTTTCTTTTGCAATTCTACCTGCACAACGTATGACTCTGGACAAGAATGAACATAATTACTTTTGCAGTCATCCCTTTAGCTAATCTCTTGTAATTATCGTTGAGAACCTTGTCAGTGTTAACTTTGCAAATGAAACTTGACCAATTATGGTAAATGATAGGAGTTTTTGACCAAACTGTTGTTTCCTGTGCATTACACTTATTATCCATTGCATAATTAGCAAAAAAAAAAAAAGAAGAAGAAGAAGAAGAAGTAGAGAAATTTGAAGGCAAGCGAAGAATTTCAGAACAATAATTTACTAAAATGATAAGAGTAAGGAAAGATCCATGTTTTAGTGTAACCATGTCAAGTAACGAACATGAAATAGTTTGGCTTTGCTCAGTGTAAAACGGTTTCACATTTTTGCGTTATCCGGACCAGGAATCATCTTCCAAGTAAGTCACTCTATATTTTTATATATCTATATATATATTGTCAACGTCAACGCACCCTAATTCACAAAATTTCTCACTTTAAAACGCAAAATTTCTCACTTTAAAATGACTATAAATGGTAATCCTCTTCTTGTACAATATACAAGAGATAATTTTATCTTAATTAACTTTTTTTCTTTTTTTCCTGATCTCCTCTTATTGTCAGTCTTTAAACATAATCACAGTTTTAACTAGCTACCCTCCAACATTACTACTATTATCATCCTTATGAAGCAGTGTTTAGGATACCGTACCGTTCCGGCCGGTACCGACTGGAACGTTTCGTTCCGGTCGGAAATCGGTACCGGAATGGGCATAAACTTACCGGGGATGAATTCCGGTCGGTACCGGCCGGTTTCGGTCGGTACCGGCAATACCGAAA
>JAOTAZ010000219.1:6935166-6947547 GCA_025629785.1 Erythroxylum oxycarpum
ATTAAAAAAATAGAAAATTTGAACATTTTATCGCTAATTTTAAAGTTCAGACTATAATTAAAAAATTGAAGAAAGATTTGGTTTTTTTGGTAATTAATCCATTAGAATTAATTTTACTTAAATGTTGTTTTTAGGAATTAATAAGTTATATCTCCCACCCTAAAAGATATCATATAGTAACTGCCGTAAAATTCATGCAGTAGTTTAACCAGCCCTTTTAATATAATCTTCACAGTGAACCAAGAAGCTAGGCTCAGTCAACGAATAACTCAAATTACTCTCATTTTGTTCCTTTCCCTTACGGAGGACTGGATCAGGCAAAGGGGGAATTTAAGGACATTCAACCATGTGAGATTTGTACATTGTCTTTTTTTTTTTTGGTAAATAAGATTTGTACATTGTCGATCTACAAGAGTTAGGTTTTTGTTTCCCACATGATTTTACTAAATAGACAAAAACTGTAAAGAACCTTAAGGAGTTCGTTTTGGCCTTTAAGACCAGTTTGTTAGGACTTCCGACAGCTACGTACTTTGGCAATCCACAAAAATCTTCACATTTGACATACAATATATGAAAAAAGAAATACAGATGCATATAAATATCTTATAAAAAGTAAATGTTCAAATTATATGAAAATTCAGAAATTCAAACTTTCTTTTTCCCAAGAAGTCATTTTAAAAAAACGTTTGCTCTTTTTTTTTAACTAGCTAAAAACAAGAAAAATTGAGAAGAAGAAGTTGTTATGATGATCAACAAACGAAATGAGGGAGAAAATAAAGTAAATGATTATTAAAAAATATATTGTTGTTATGTTTAATATATTTTCCGAACAAAGATTCCTAAAGACTATTTAATACTTTAAATTAAGCTAAAATTTTAAAATTGGAAGATTTTACATTAAATATCATCTACTTTCACTAAATTAGTACAATTTCTAATTTAGACAAACAATAGTTTTTAATAAAACTAGAATAAGCATGGTCAATTTAATCTAACTACCGACAACACGTAACACTGCTGAACTCGTGACTACGAAGTTAGGAAAAGGGATCCAATGGTGATTTAACATTACTTGGTGCATCACTTCATGCCTCCAGGCCCAGGGTGGACCAACCGAGTCGTGTATATTATTATATCATGTTGTGCTACCCGTGCACGATAAAAGATATTTTATGCATGGGATGGGCGCAAAATAATTTCAGTCGTACCGGGGATGAATAGTAAAAATTCAAGAAAGAAAGCTAGGAATGGGTCAATAAAGAAATCGTACATTGGTTGAGACTGGACGACGTGACTTCAAACATCTGTGCTTGCTCATTCCAAGGCTTTGCTTTGCTTTCATAAACTATAACCAAAACCGCCTTCGATTAGACATGGAATGAGATCCCAACGGTCCATATTATTAAATCCCAAGACTCTTTGCCCATTCTAAGGCTTTTTATTATTAAAAACCGTTTGTAACGAATCTTTGGAATGGGATCCATCTATTGCGGTCTAACAAGGACTTCCGACTTCCATGCCACGAGCAAAGAAAACAAAAGTAAAAGCACAATCATGTCATAGCTTTCTTTTTCTGTTCTGTCTTTTTGAATACCGGAAATTAAGAGTAATCCGTAATAATATGGACGACACAACTAAGATAAAGAAATAATGTTGTGGCTTAATATGATTTGATTAATAACAATCTAATCATAAACACCTACTCCTTAGGAAATTTATGAGACAAGAACCGGGGACCTACTGCTTGGAGATTCAGATGTAGATTATGTGAACGATGATCATCTTAATGAGTAATGATGATAACCAAACATAAGAAAGCATGAATAGATAGATGGTCCCTCCGTTTCCATTTTTTTTTTTAGACTCGTTGCCATTTTGAAGGTGTAAGTAATTAAACGAATCCGCAACGTTTGAATTGACGTCCCAATGGAGGAAGCCACCTCCATGTCCATGGCATGTCATGTGGTTTTAAGAATAAAACAATGGCTTTCCAAACCAATACTGTAGACTAGCCGTCGAGTTAAAATTCATCAACAAAAGTTTTTATAATTCAAACGACTATTTTTACAATATATTATTATTATAGAAAATGAATTGTTGTTCTCTAAAGTTGAATTAATGAAACAGCTACATGCACGATTTTGTTACGCAGATCGAAGACAGTTGACTTTAAATGGTTGTGGTGCCGTGAGCTGGGCTCTCTCATTTGGAATTTCGGAAGGTACGGCGCCATCACACTCGTCGCGCCATCTATCATGCCCGCGTGAATTATTGTCATTATGGAGTAGGCGAACCTCTTTTTTGAACGAGTTTATTCTTTTTCTTTTCATTTTAAATTTACAATTGAGTTGCTTCTTCTAGATAAAGCGTTTTTTTTTTAATTTTATCTTAGAATAACAATTGTCTTTCTTATTCCAATACATAAAATTACAAGGTAAGCTACTAATTAGCTATAAGGTCACAAATATAAGTTACAAAAATAGTATCTTTATAAATATAAAAAGAAGACTGCACATATTATAATTTTCTCTAGACTCCCTTAAAACAAAAAGTCTTGTGTATTAGGTATGTTAGACTTTGACTTTTTTTATTTCAATATGTAAAATTAGAAAGAATTTCAGTAAAATGTTTTTTTACTGTTTTATTTTAACTTGAGTTAATTAAGAAAATTTTGCAAATTTACCTTTGGAAGAACATAGTTATAATTTTAATAATATCTAAGAAGTTTAATGTTATTTTTTATTCTATTTGGTGAAATCAAAGATTCAGTTAAAGCTACAAAGGTACTGCATGAATGATAAACCAAAGAAAGCTCAACAATCATGTAACTTAAAACTGAAAGATCATGTGACAGAAAATAAAACAAGAAAACAACGTGAGCTTGAGGAGGCAAAAAGATCAGTGTCCATAAGAGTTTATTCTACCTCACATGTATAGATTGAAGGAGACCCTCTAGCATTCAACAAACTCTTCTTTTATCAAAAAAGTATAGAATTTTTAACCTAACAAAATTTGTTTTTTTCTTTCAAAAAATATAGCAGAAAATAACCTTCATATATTTAAATAATATAACATATATATTTATACATACAATAATAAGTAGACAACAACGTGAAAATAAAGCTAAGATATCCATTCTTTCACCAAATTCGGATATTAATGTTAAAAAGACAAATTATCGATTATAATGTTAAGATAAAATTTGAGTCAACTAAAAGCGCACATTTTTAAGATAAACTTAAAATAAATTTAGAATAAGCAAAATGTGGGTTTATCTAAATAAGATAGACTTTTGAAATAACAAACTAATTTCACAACAATCCCCCCAACTTATATTAAAATAATATATAAAAACGAATAATTAAGTAATGTTGATTAAATATAGAATGTAACAATTTAAATCTAGCGTCCTATAAACTATGAATTGGAAACTAGATTTAACAAGTTACAACTTACAAAACTATTATTGAAACTTTAAGCTTCTACAAACCAACACCTTATATTGTAAGTTATAGTTCTTATTAGTCATATTACACCTCGCTTTATCTATTGTTTATCGCGTGTGTATGCTAATAATGCATGCATATGCTTGATGATTCATAAGTGCTTTAGAGATTAGCCAAATTCTCATAGGAGCAGTCCCATTCCATACTCATATAGGAGATTTTTTTAAGTGTATATTATAATCAAATACTCTACCTATAACATAAGGGTTATGGAATTTATTAAGAGCTCAGCTAATCCTCACTAGGCTGTAGTTTAGCATTAATCACATACCATAAGAGGCACATAAATATTTGATAATGCCTTTTAAAATTAATCAATGACTTTGTTATTACCTATATAAACCTAATTCATGGTTCAGCATTCACATAGGATTACCATATTGTTACTATCTTATATTAACTTTAGTCCCATTCCCCTTGATGCTTCAAATATTTGTTTCTTTCTAGATGATTTAGTTAAAGGATTGGCCAAATTTACGCCTGAATTTACGTAATCAATGAATATGATTCCATTTAAGTTGTTGCTTTAATACTTCATGTCTCAAACAAATGTGTCTATTTTTTCATTAGAAGTTTTTATTTGAATATGTTAGTTTTATTCCTAAAGATACCTTAACCATTCAACTTCATTTTTGACTAACTATAGGGCCATAAATTTTGTTTCTATTGTTGATTTAGCAATAATAGTCTTTTTTACCGACTTCTAAGTTATTGCACCTCCATCAAGAGAAAATACATATTCACTAGTATACTTTAGCTCATCTGAATTAGAGATCCAGTTAGCATTATTGTCTAATACAAAGGGAAATCTACCATACAAAATATCATAATTCATAGTGCCTCTCAAATATTTCATTAGTCTGACTAAAGTAGCCCGATGATCACAATTGAGATTATGAGTATACTTAATCAATCTACGCACATCATAAGCTATATCAGATCATGTAATATTTATTAAATGCATCAGACTCATAATAATCTCTCAAATTGAGCCACAATATCACTTTTATTAACCAAAAAGTGTTAGCATCATAAGGAGTACAAACTAGTTTCACATCGAAAAAATTGAGCTTCTTAAGAAGTTTTCAACATAATAGTCTTGTGATAACATTATACCAGATTTATTCCTTATGATTTTAACACTTAAAATAACAATTGCTTCCCCCATATCTTTCATATTAAAATGTAAAGATGGGAAGTTTTTAGTACTACATACAACATTAATACTAGTACCAAAAATAAGTAAGTCATCCATATAGAAACTAATGATCACACATTCTTTATCAATAACTATAGTATAAACATATTTATCCACTTCAATAGAAGAGAAATCTTCACTTAATAGAACTTGATTGTACCATATAAACCCAGGTAAAAACCTTTAGATTGTACCATATAAATTTCTTCATTTAAATTGCCATTTAAAAATGTAATTTTGACATTGATTTTGTTAATAAATAAATTATGGATAAAAGCTAAAGCAATCAAAATATAAAATTGATGAAATTCTAGTTACAAGCAAGAAAGTACTAAAATAATCAATATCACGTTTTTAGTAAAATCTTTAGCAACCAAACAAGCTTTATATTTCTTAATAGAACCATTAGTTTAAATTTCCTTTTGAAAATCCATTTGCAACTGACAGGTTAGCACTTGGTGGTTAATCTATTAAATCCCAACTTTTATTTTTAAAATAAAGTCAATCTTATTTTTAATTACTTCTTTGCAAAATGGTGCATCAAAAAAAATAATAAAGGGTAATTTTCAAAACTTCTTTTCTTGGTCTTTTGCTCCTTCTCAACAACTTGTGAGAGTTTTCATAATCAATATTAACAGTGGACACACAAGAAGTTTTCTCAAAAAGTGAAAATATGTTCAAAAAATTATGCATTCTTTTTCTTAATGATAGTTATTATCAATGACATCACTTTTCAAAAATAAGAAATCTATAAGCAACGTTATTATTAGCATAACTAATTATTCATACTTAGTCTCAATGATAATGTTACTATAAATGATATCACTTTTCAAAATAAGAAATCTATAAGCAACATTATTATTAGCACAACTAATAAACATGCAATTAGAAGTTTTTAAGCCTATATTCTTTATTTTTTTAGGATTAGGCATCATCACTTTAGCAAGACATCCCCACACTTGTAAATAATTTAGATTAGAAAGGTAACCTATCCATAATTTATATGGTGTCTTATAAGCTATTTTATAAGGAATTTTATTTTGTAAATGACATGCAGACAAAATAGTTTCACCCCATAAATTATTAGGAGTAGAACAATTAATAAGCAAAGTATTCACCATTTCTTTTAAAGTTATATTTTTTCCTTTCTACTACACATTTGATTAAAGGGCATAAGGGGCTGTAATTTCATGTATTATTCCTTCCTTTTCACAATAGTCATCAAATAAAACCTATTCACCTCCTCTATTTGATCAAACTCTTTTTATTTTCCTATTTAATTGGTTTTTTATCTCAATTTTATACAATAAAAGCATAATAAAATCCTCATCTTTATTTTTTAACAAATACACTTTAGCATATCTAGAAAAATCATTTAACATTTCTTACCACCTCTAGATAATGTTTTAGTTATCCAAGATCAATATGAATTAAACTTAACCATTTAGATTCTCTATTAGCAAATGCATAAGATTTGTTAGTTATTTTTGTTTGAGCACATATGCCACATTTATTCATGCATGCATTACCGTTAGCAAAAATAAGACCAAAAGATCACATATTCTTAAGATAGGAAAATTAACATGTCCTAATCTAACATGCCATAAATCAAAAGAATCAATCAAGTAAAGTAGAAGAACATGCATTATTTTCATTAATAATCTCATAAACACTTAATATAAATAATCCTTGATCACAGTAACCTTTCCCTATGAATATATCATTTTTTTCATAACAATCTTATCAGATTCAAATGAGACTCTAACCTTAATTTTTCCTAATAAGGCTACAGAAATTAAAATAACTCTAATAATTAGTACATGAAGTACTTCATTCAATGCCAGGGTCTTGCCAAATTTGAGTTTCAAAAGGACTTTGCCTTTACCAAGAACTGTTGTTCGAGAGTCTCCAAGATAAATCTTCTCCTTCACTTAATAGAGTATGGATGGTGAAAGCATTTTTATTTGCCTATATGTGCCTTGTAGCACCATAATCTACCACCTAATCATTCACATTGACTATAACATTAAATTGAGAAATAATAGTAGCTATAATTTTGTTGTCATCTCCCTTAACCAAATTTGTATTTAGTTTAATATGACTGTCATTTCTTATTTGTTTCTTGCATTGAGGTGCATGATGACCTGCCTTTCCACAAACAAAACAAAAGCCTTTCTTTTTAAAGTTGGGATTATTCATTTTAGGTTTGAAATCAAGTCTAAAACTATTATTCTTATTTATTTATGCACCTTTTGCAATTATAGCAACTCGTGTTACTTTTTAACATGTTGGCTTTCGAAGATATCTCTTTTACTTTACCTACTTGAAACTCCTTATGATTCATTCCTTCAATAATTATGTGCACATTCAGATCTGGTAATGACCATTGTCAATATTTATGCTTTAGTTGTAATTTGTAATAATTCTAAAATTTAGGCAGCTTTCAATTAATAAGCTTGCAATAAATTCTTTTTGCAGATTGATGTTTTCAAATTTGAGATCCTCTAAAAGCTTATGGAGTTCGTTAATTAGAGATTTGATGTCTTTATTATCCGTTATCTCCCAATGATAAAATTTACAAATTATGAACTTTTGCTTTTGTGCATTTTCAATTGTGTACTTAACAATGATTGAATCCTATATCTCTTGACTAACATGACTCTAGTGTTCAATTTTTTCGATTTGAAATTTTATCAGAAGGCTTTGGTTTTGTCAAGGAAAATGCTACACCATACACATCCATACTTGAGAAAATCATTTCATGCCATCTTTTAAAATTATTGCCATCAAATATTTCAGAGTTTGAAATATCAGGAAATGGTCTTACAAAATGAACAACTATCACATAAGAAGAATTTGCATTTGCGATGGCATGAATATCTAGATTAGAACCTATGTCACATACACTTAAACTTCCAACATCTCAAATATCTTATATAGTTACATCTTTAGTTACTCTACCATTCTCGGTAATATCCATGTCTAATCATAACTTTAACCGAACTTTATAAGCCAAGTTGACAAAAAGCAGATGGTGATACACTCCTCTTTTGCAGCATGTTTTAATTGATCCTTTATCACTGTAATGGCCAATGCGGGAGAAATTTTAATTATTCGACAACCAGAAATGTTTGAGGATGAATTTGGCAACACCATTGGTGGCAACCTGCAAATCTCAGTAGCAATAAATGGAGAAAAATTTTGGTTGTTAGGAAGGATCAAAATGCTGGTGAAATGGAAGAGTATTGCAACAACATGGACTGAATTTGAGCCAATGATATACACACATTTTTTAGATAAACAAGAAATAAATTTAGAATAAGCAAAATGTGAGTTTATTTAAATAAGATGGACTTTTGAAATGGCTATTGAGTATACAGACCTATTTTGAGATCTTAGATGATGTAGCGGATAAGATTATAGTAGATAGACATCAACTCTAAAAGATAAAGATCATATGGGAGGATCATCTGAAGATAAAGAAGATCTTCATGGATATGGATGTATCATTCCTAGTTAAATATAATCCCTTATCTTATTAGTAGTGATGTAGATAAATCCTATCAAATAGAGTCCTATTTAGATAGTGGTGTTATCTTATTGGATGATGTGATGTAATCTGATTAGGATGTGATCTAGTTAGTTAAGTTCAATTAGGATTATGAATTGTAAGCTAGATGAGCTTATAAATAGTTCATTAAGGCTTTGATCTATACTTGAGATAAAGAAGAGATAGTGAGCGTTGTTACAATGTCCAAAAGTGAGAAAAAATAGAGAGAAGGCAAAGAGGTTAGATTCTCATCCTTATTTGACTGCTTTTGGGATTAGTTTGAGGGTGATATCAACTTTGGTTTCAGTCCTAAAACTTTGTGAGACAACTTGTTGTTGGGGGGATGAGAGATCAACTTTTTCTATAAATCCTTATTAAGTTTGGTGGATTTATTTTTTGGTTTGCCCCATGGCTTTTTCCCTCTACATTGGAGTTTTCCATTTTAAATCTTAGTGTTTGTTTCATCATTTAGTTCTTATTCTCTTATTGTTTGTTGCTACAATTCAAAGAGTTATTTCTTGTAGTTGATATTCGGTTGACTTTTTAGAGAGCTGTGCTATTTTTCTCTCAACAAGTGGTATCAAAGCCAACATAAAGCAAGGTGGAAGTAGCTTTACAGTCAAGTTAACATCATCAAATTACTCGATATGGAGGCCTATGATGGAGGAACTTTTGTATTACAGGGAGCTCTTTAATCCTATTGTTATGGACAGAGGTGTAAAAGATGATGTTCCTTCAAAACTTGAAAAGATGTCGAATAAAAAAAGAGAGAAGATGAAGCGGAAAACTTTGGGCACTATAAGACAATGGATTGATATCAGCATATTCAACCATGTGTCTTAAGAAACAGATCCTTTTGAGCTATGGAAGAAGCTAAAAGGTTTGTATGAAAGGAAGACTGTTAACAACAAGGCCTTTCTAATTAACAGGCTTGTGAACTTGAAGTTTAATGTTGGGAAATCAACGTCGGAGCATCTAAGTGATTTCCAGGACATAATCAACAAGTTGACTATAATGAAGATCATTCTTGATGATGAGCTCCAAGCTTTGTTCTTAATGAGTTCATTATCGGATAACTGAGAAACATTGGTGGTGACAATTAGCAACTCAGCTCCTAAAGGTGTGCTCTTTTTGAATGTATTAAAAAAGAATATGTTTAATGAAGAAATTAGAAGAAAGGAGATTGAAATTCACAACGTGTAGGCTTTCGTGAGAGAAAGCAGGATAAGGAACATGAATAAGGGTCCCAATGGTCATCGCAAGTCTAAAAATAGTTCAAAGTCTAAAGGTGATAAAGACGTGAAGATGTGCTACTATTGCGATAAGTCAGCACACATTAAAAAGTTTTGCTGTAAGTGGAAGAGAGATCAAAAAAGGAAGCTCATCAGGATAAGGATGATTATGATGATAAGAAGTGGAAATTATCTAAAGGCACAATGACGATAGTATGAGGAGGGTTTTGTTGCTCATTGTACAAGACACACTTAAAAGTGTGTGGTGGTGGAGAACTATACATAGCCAAAGAAAAATCTTCACCAAATATATGGTATCGATGAATAGGACAAATAAGTGAGAAGAGATTAAAGTTGCTAGCTAAAAAATCCCTTATCTCAGTTATAGAACTCACAACTGCTTAATCCTTGAGATCATTGTTTGACTAGAAAGCAACATAGAGTCTCTTTTAAGAGAAAATCTGCAAGAAAGTCAGAGTTATTGGAGTTGATGCATTTGGATATTTGTGGTCCTATTGAGGATAATGTGCAAAGGGAGTTATGGGATACAATGGCTGATGAAACGCAGATTCGGAGGTCGACAGGGGAGAAAATACTTTCGAGAAAGTATCCAAGTTTTGAGTACTTGTTACTTACTATTGAGGGGGAGCTTAAGAATGTGCAAGAAGTTGCATTTTGTGAAGACATCATATATTATTGGTTAAGGTCCGTAATAGAAGAGCAATTATTAATGTTAAAGAAGGTTCAAACGAATTTGAATGATGCTAATATGTTGATTAAAGTGGCTCCCGAAAATGAACACGAGGTTTGCAATAAGCTTGTTGTGATGAATCTCGAGTAGATGACGAAGAATAACATGTCTTCCCTATATTTAGGCTAGAAGGGGAGATTGTTGAGTATCTAATCCTATTTTTAGATCTTGGATGATGTGACGAATAAGATTACAGTAAATAGACATCAACTCTAAAAGACAAAGATCATGTGGGAAGATCATTTGAAGATAGTGAAGATCTTTATGGATAGGGATGTATCATTCCTAATTAAATATAATCTTTTATCTTGTTAGTAGTGCTGTAGATAAATCTTATCAGATACAGTCCTATTTAGATAGGGATATTATCTAATTGGATAATGGGATATAATGTGATTATGATAAAATGTGATCTAGTTAGTTAAGTTCAATTCTGAATTGTAAGCGAGCAGAGTCTATAAATAGCTCATTAGAGCCTTACTTATGAGATAGAGAAGAGATACTGAGTGCTGTCACAACGTCTAAAAATGAGAAAAAAAATAGAGAGAGGACAAAGAGGGTTAGATTCCCAGTTTTATTTAATTGTTTTTGGTATTAGTTTGAGGGTTTGTTAATTATGATATCAACTTCGATTTCAGTTTAGAAACTTTATGAGACAACTTTTTGTTAAGGGAAGTTTCTTTTTTTGGGAGGGGGAGGTTTAAAGATCAACTTTTTTGTAAATTTTTATTGAATTTAGTGTATTTATTTGTCGGTTTGTTCCGTAGTTTTTGCCCTCAATATTAGAAGGTTTTCTACGTTAAATTTTGGTATTTGTTTTATCGATTAGTTTCTTATTCTCGTATTATTCTGCTACTTCAATTTGAAGAATTATGTTTTGTTGTTGATATTCGGTTGACTTTTTAGAGAGACGCGTTATTTTTCCCCAGCAATAACAAACTAATTTAACAACAATAAGTACAATCATGAAATAAAATTATAATATTTTCACTTCAAGAAATAAAATAAAGCCTCTTAAAATTTTAAAATAACAAAGATAAGGATATTTTTTAATAAAACAAGAAAATTTAAAGAATAAAAAGGAGGAAAGGAGGGCCTCGTGCTATATATTATAAATTTCGAAAATTTCCTAATTGTGCGCATATTCAATTGCCTTTACATTCAGATATAAGTAGATATCTTTTTTTTTTCCTCAAAAACAAAAAGTAGATATCTTTTTTTTAATTATTTTTCTAAATATGTTTAACGACACCGACGCGAAAGAAAGAATGTATTTTTTGGTCTCCCCTCCAGCGAGTATAACGCGACCAAGCATTACAGCCCTTTGGATCCATTACTTTTACGTGACGCGAATCATTGTAAATTTTGTCCCTTAATTTTCATTTCGTAGGAATTACGAAAGAAAAAATAGCAGCCGTTGGACATACAATAAAGTCCTCCATGGAAAGTAGTATTCTAATTATGTGATGACATTATGGCAAGCCTGACATTATTGAAAATAGAAGAGAAGAACAATTCTCAAGTGTCAAAGTGTCAACAGAATAGAATAGATATGCGGCCGTTTCTCCACCAACCAATAGAATACCTTGATCATGTTCGATTCTAATGCTGCTTGCATAGTTTTTAGTGAAACGAAGGATGTTTGGTTGAACGCTTCCTAATTTAGGTAGAAAACTCAAAGCACTCCAAATTACTCTTTTTGATCAAAGCATTTGGTACGTAACAGTGGTAGGGGCATTACTGGACTGTTCCCTTCGATACTCATTGGCTTATATCCGTTGCTTTTGGCAACCTATTTAGTCCTTTTTCTTTTTTTTTTTCTTCTAAATAATGTAATCAATTCCATTATTATTTTTAACTTGTACAAGTGGATAATTGAATGTTTAGCTGTTATTATAATTTTTCAGATGTACCAATTATTATAACAAACTTGAACGAATGATAAATGTTGTTTGCGTCAAATATATATTAAATTGGGTACAGAGTAACGAGGTAGAACCCAACTTCTTCAACAGTTTAAGGTTTAAACATGAGTTTAATTATTTCAAACTCGAGTTTGAATATTCACATTCGAATATGTATTTTTAATTAATTGATTCTAGATTATTCTCCGAATTATTTTTTATGATTAGTTGAATCTAAAA
>JAOTAZ010000219.1:7010194-7024017 GCA_025629785.1 Erythroxylum oxycarpum
CGCAAACTTAAAATTTCTCTAGCAAAATCTACATGTCCTCTTAAACAAGAAATATGCAAAGGGTTCTCAACAAAAGCTGGTGGGAATAGGGGCACCCTATCTAAAATCGCCGGATCTTGTTCCAGCAAATTTCTAAGGGCCACCACGTTCCCTGTAAAAGAGACTTCAAACAACCTCGTATCCATGCTCTCTATAATCAGTGACCCTACTTGAAAAAATCTCTGCTCTTTCTTTCTTCTTGTATAAATATGGCGGGACAGGGTTTTCTTGGAAGATGATCCACTTAAGTTGTTAGGAGATATTATATATATCTTTTATTTAGTTTTGGTATTTTAATTGGACATGTAAGATATAACTTGTGAAAATTCTACACTAAATTGGAATCTATCATTATGCTGATATTGGGATTATTTTACTACTGGACATGTTAGTAATTGGACGGTGTTAACGTTGAATTGTAAGGATATTACTGATAGAAGAAAATATATTCAAGGTGGACTTTCTTACTTGAATGTGTTTATTTCATTAATGTCTCCTATTGCGGTAAAAGATAATGAAGTGGCTGTTGCATTTTTGAATTGAGGTGGTTGTTGTGCAATTAAATGTGTAGGGGCGACTCTTCGTCTTATTGGTGAAAGATTTGTGCATATCTTTAATCTACGACTGAAGTCAATCTCTCGAGGGCGTGTGGCATACAGCGTGAGAGTAGAAAATTCATTAGGAAATCAACACAGCAGCTAGGTTATGCGATAACTGTTAGGAGACTCATCCCACATCGGTGGGATGAGCAAGCATAGAGGGGAGTGAGGCCTATAAAAGAAAGCTCACTCTTCCTTATTTATTACACCAAAAATAAATATCCTCTAAAACAAATTAGAGGGTTAATTTGTAATCCCTATTTTGTTATAGTGAAAATTTCTTCTCTCTCTGTGGTTTTTACCCTATTGGGGTTTTCCACGTAAATCTTTTGTGTCCTTTAATTTCTTTCTTATTACCTATATTTTCCAACAAGAATGGAAATGGTTTGATCCAGATAAATACCAACTGGTGATCGAGCTTTATAACCAAGATGCTTGCTGCATGGAAGATGTTGACTGGGACAATCTTCTGGAGCACAGATGTGGAGATCTGTGCTGAAAGAGATGGAATGAAATGGTCAGGCACGTAGGTGAACACAAGAATAACTCGTTCTCTGAGCAGGTTGATTTACTCATGGATCGATGCTCTCCTGATGTGTTTGAAGCAAGAGAGATTCAGTCAGCCAATTTAAACCATCTTTATGTATGATGATCCATTCAAATACACTCATGTTGTAGTCACATTGCTCTATGATTAAGTTAAGCAACAATACGAGCCCTGGTATGAGAAACATCACAAATTTTCAAACCTTTAGATCTTCTCATTAAACTCAAATGTCTTTACGTATTGTTGGCCTTAGCATAATTTAGTTGCATTGATCATCTTTGATCTTTTCATTCAAATCTTGTCCGTGGTTGAAAATTTTCATCAATAGGCGTTCGTACGTGACAAACTCTCAATTTTTCATCGACATTGTCATTTGTCTCGCATACTTGTAGGACATTATCTTATTCACTCATCAACGCTCATCTTCATAATAAATTACACGCTAAACATTGATTAAAACTTATATAATTCTATGCAAATACTTATTGGAAAAATATTAGTACGTACTTCACATGATGTGACGAGATGTGAGATTAGGTTATATTGCACCATTAATTATTTAATTAATTGTATTTTAATCATATAGTCTCCATGGTATTACATCCTCTATTTTAATACTATTAAATTACATCATATTCAATTACATCCAACTTACCGACTTAGTATGCATGCTACTTCAGTAGTATCCATATATATATACAACATAGTTCTACCTAGCTAAGAAAGTCAAGTAAAAGTTACTAATATCATACTTTAATGTAATTCAGAATAGTAGTTTATCTTTCACATAAATCAGAAATAGATTTATTTGAATATATTGCGACAAAAATCTCAGAAAGAACAGTATCGATAAGGCCACAGTTTTTAATATTGTTAAATTATTGTTTTGTTTTTTGGGTTAACGTCAGAATGAACTTGTCCCTCTCATTTTATAACTGTCTGAACATCCCATGTCTATTCCTCATACTTCGCCAACTCTTCCTCTCTGCCGTTTCTTTCCTCCGTAGACAAAAAAAAAAAAAAAAGAAGCCATTTACTGCCTCCAAATCCTGTGGTCTACGTCTTTCAAGTCCAGTCTTTTTGCTTCCTCATTTGGTCGATCAACCACCTGGGCATCTTCAAACTTGATGAACAAAGTTTTTGTTATGAACAATCACATTCATTTCTAACCTAGTATTCAGGTCTTTATAGCTTTTTGGACAACGATATGAACAGAGAGAATGTTAATGCGTATCTTTGTTTTCTCTCTGCATCGTTCTTTGTTGCTTTCTTTGGGTTGGTGTTATTGCCACAATATGTCTCTTGCCAAGATGCTCAAGACTACGTTAACAATCCTGCTGCTGAACAGTTGGTATCGCATATGGTCGATGTTGGTCTGTCAAATATTATCTCCGTCTTCAAGGACGATATTAGCAAATACTTAGGTTTCTGCATAACGGACGTGTGTGTATACGAATAATCACTACCCTTTTGATGTTTTGATTCGTTTCTCAAAATGGGGTTACATGCTTTTTCTCTGGACTACAGGGATGCAGATTGGCAAAGAGCATTCAATTTCTCCAGGGACCCACAATTCATAACCCATTGCGCTAGGAAAACCAAAGGTACAGAATGATTTAAAATTATGCTTTTGGCTAGTTATGCACATTTTGAGAGTGAAGGTTACTAACATCCACGGAAGAATGGATTTTCAAGTTACATGGGAGCAGAAAACTTGGTTCAGTAAAAGTTTTGAAAGTTTTATTTACAATACAAGCTCTTGACGACCAAATGAGTTTCTTCAAGTCATCACATTATATTTGACGTTTCTTTTGATAATTTGTTGGTCAGGAGATATGCCTCAGCGTTTATGTACAGCTGCAGAAATAAAATTCTACATAAGTAGTTTCTCTTTGAATGCCAAAAAAAGAGCCAACTACTTGCAGCTTAACAAGAACTGCAATTTGAGCTCATGGGTCTCTGGATGTGAGCCTGGATGGGCTTGCACTGTTGGTAAAGGAGTGAAAACTGAACTGAAAAGTACGAAAGAAATACCTGTTAGAACTACTGAATGTGCACCTTGTTGCGAAGGTTTCTTTTGTCCTCACGGCCTAACTTGCATGCTGCGTGAGTAACTGGAACCTCTTTTGTTCTTTACATCAATATTATCAGGAACCTCTTCTCTCAGTACTCCACCATCTCAATTGTCCTAGTTCTCCTTAGCTTAGATTACCTACGACCATATAGATTGTGTTTCTGATATGCGCTTCAGCAAAAATTAAAGAACTCAGGAACATGATGCTGTTCTTATTCCGTGACACAGTAGTACATTGAGTTAATTGCCTAGCTTTAAAGAGCGAAGGCTTGTATTCTATTTTACCTGTTAACATTTGCTATCTTGCCACTACAGCATGTCCATTGGGTGCTTACTGCCCACTTTCAAAGTTGAATGAAATGACTGGTGTATGTGACCCGTAAGTCCATTCCTGTTTTGCACATCATGACTTGAATTACTGTTGTTCGAGATACATAATTATTTATTGGCAGAAATATGTTGCAGATACCAATATCAGTTGCCTTCTGGGAGGCCAAACCATACCTGCGGTGGAGCAGACACTTGGGCTGATGTAGCGAGTACTAGTGAGGTATTCTGTTCAGCAGGATCATACTGTCCGTCTACTACCCAAAAAATTCCTTGCAGTAGGGGGTATTGATAATTATCCCATAACTTCCATCACTTGCATATGAACTTACAAAAAAAGCTTTTCTTTGTTGTTGCATGCCATTCAGATTCTCTCTTTCTGCCAACATCTTGATCATCCGTTTGTTTCCTTTCTCAAGTTTGTTACGGCGATATGTTCTCAGTCTCCTTATCACTTACGCTTCTACCCATTTTCCATTTCAGACATTACTGCAGGACTGGTTCTATATCACAAAAAGGTTAGTAAAAGTCCTAATTTCATGCCTTTACATGTTGTTTCAAACATGAGAGAAAGGATTCAGAACATTGACACCATAGCGATGAAGGAAATTAAAAAGAATATCAATTTTTCATGTAATTGGTTTGAAACAAAATAATAAAGCTAATCCCCGCTAGTTCAGCAGTTTATAATCCTTAATCGTGATAGTGCAGGATGCTTTAAAATGGCAACTTGTACACCTCAATCAAGTAATCAGAATATCACAGCATATGGCGTCTTGGTTTTTGTAAGTGATAAATTCAATGTAGTTACAGATGATAGCTTGCTTGAAATGTTTATAGATTGCAGAAACTTTCTATCAGATTCTGTTAGTTGTTTGATTTCTTTGGAAAATGAAGTTGATATTTAATAATTAGATGCATTTGCTGCATACCTGACACAAGTGCTTTAACATCTAAACTCTTCATGTAGGCTGGGATAAGTTTCCTGCTCATCATAATTTACAACTTTTCTGATCAAGTTATTGCAACTCGAGAGCAAAAACAAGCACAAACCAGGGAGAAAGCAGTTCAAGAAGTAAGAGAAACGGTACAAGCACGTGAAAAATGGAAATCTGCAAAAGACATTGCCAAGAAGCGTGCAATAGATATTCACTCTCAATTATCACGTACTTTCTCTCGCGCGAGATCTAAAAGGGAACAACAAAAAGGATTGGTTAAACTTGCAGTGGATGGTTCCTTATCATCATTATCTGGGTCAAGCTCAGTAGCAACGGGAACGATAAAGGACAACAGTAACCTCACAAGGATGCTGCACGAAATTGAGGCTAATCCTGAGAGTTCTGAAGGCTTCAATTTGGAGATTGGAGATAAAAATATAAAAAAGAATGCACTAAAGGGTAACAAGTTGCATACTCAGAGCCAAATGTTTAGGTATGCATATGGGCAAATTGAGAGGGAAAAGGCCTTTCAGGAGCAGAACAAGAACTTGACCTTCTCAGGGGTGATTTCCATGGCTAATGATATCGAAATCAGGAAGAGGCCTCCAATTGAGGTGGCTTTTAAGGATCTAACCCTCACTTTGAAAGGTAAAAACAAACATCTTCTAAAATGTGTTACTGGGAAATTATCACCTGGCCGAGTGTCTGCAGTCATGGGTCCTTCTGGTGCTGGGAAAACCACATTTCTTTCTGCTTTGTCTGGAAAAGGAAGTGGATGCACCGTTACTGGTATGGTTCTTGTAAATGGGAAGCCGGATCCAATCCATTCATACAAGAAAATTATTGGTTTTGTGCCTCAAGATGATATTGTGCATGGGAACCTGACTGTGGAGGAGAATCTCTGGTTTAGCGCTAGATGCAGGTAAGTGGTTCTAAATCCTAACTTCCAAATGACTTTTTAAGTATCTACATCTGTTTAAGAAGTTAAGAAATTGGTTTTGCACGGTTTTCTTGACAATTTGAAGCCGTTTCAATAGCTGCCAACAGCTTGTAACTTCAGTTGACGTAACTTGACAATCTCATCTGCCTGGCACTTGGTACACCCTAATAGTAGTTGCTTGTGCATCTTTCATTTTCTTTTGATTAAAATAGTTTTCGTTGGAGTTAACTGCAGACTGTCTGCTGATCTTCCAAAGCAAGAAAAGATTCTGGTTGTTGAAAGAGTGATCGAGTCACTGGGGCTCCAGGCGGTGCGCTATTCTCTTGTTGGGACAGTTGAGAAGCGGGGAATATCTGGGGGTCAAAGAAAACGAGTAAATGTCGGTCTTGAAATGGTTATGGAACCTTCACTGCTGATATTAGATGAGCCCACATCAGGGCTTGACAGTTCGTCCTCTCAGTCACTGCTTAGAGCTCTCCGACGTGAAGCTCTCGAAGGAGTGAACATTTGCATGGTCGTTCACCAACCAAGGTTCTCACTTTCGTTTCAACCTCTATCAACTTGCACTGATTTTCTTTTTTGGCCAATATATTCCACCATTCTTCCGCTTCTGCTTGACATTCTGAGTACTTCCCTGTTTTGCCCTTGGTTTCTTTTCATTCTCGGACTGCTCCAGCTATGCGTTGTTCAAGATGTTTGATGATTTAATACTTCTAGCCAAGGGTGGCTTGACAGTGTATCATGGACCGGTAAAGAAAGTTGAAGAATATTTTAAAGGGCTCGGGATTACAGTGCCCGAGCGTGCGAATCCTCCAGATCACTTCATTGACATTTTGGAGGGCATAGTGAAACCAACCTCTGGAATCGGCTACAAAGAACTTCCCATCAGATGGATGCTTCACAATGGCTACCCAGTTCCAGAGGATATGTTGCAGGATGCTGAACAGTTGGGAGCGTCAAGTGATAATTCAGCTGATGGAGGAAGGCCAAGTGATGCTGGATCGCAAGAAGACTCTTTTGCAGGAGAGTTATGGCAGGATGTCAGGTCCAACGTGGAGACTAGAAAAGATAATTTTCAATGCAAGTTCTTGAATGCTGGTGATTTGTCTGGACGGAGAACTCCTGGTATCCTTCTACAGTACAAATATTTCCTCGGAAGGTAAGCACAATCTCATTACTTTCATGTTTATTCTAGCTCAGTCCTGCAAGTAAATAGTTTCATAAGGTATTTCCAACCATGCGAACTTCAAGTGTTTAAACTATCAGGACATATACTCTCTGGAGGAGAATTTTGCTCCGGACTGTTCCTCTTGACCAAGATGCCTTCATTATTATCTGAAAAGAAAAATCCTTAACCTTCCGTTTCAGGATTGGTAAGCAGAGGCTGCGAGAAGCAAGGACACAGGCAGTAGATTATTTGATTTTGTTGCTAGCTGGAATCTGTTTAGGCACATTAGCTAAAGTGAGAGACGAAAATTTTGGGGTGTCCGGTTACACATACACCGTCATTGCAGTTTGTAAGTAAAATCCTCTACAATATTACAGATCCCATGGTTTCCTTTAGGAACTAGATTTATGTTTCTGAAAGTTTGGGATTTCCAGGTGACTTACCTGGGTTTCTATCGGGTGCTGGTAACTTTTGATTACCCTTAAAGGACGATAATGTAGCACAAGATGCTCAGCTAGATTTGTTAATGAAGTAACCTTCCACATAAGGTTTTCTCACCAGTATCAACATTTGATTGACTACAGCTCTCCTGTGCAAGATTGCTGCAATGAGATCGTTTGCCCTGGACAAACTGCATTACTGGAGAGAAAGTAGTTCTGGTATTAGCAGCATGGCTTACTTTCTTGCTAAAGACACAATTGATCATTTCAACACAATTGTCAAGCCACTTGTGTATCTGTCCATGTTCTACTTCTTCAACAATCCAAGATCAAGTGTGACCGACAATTATGTAGTTTTACTATGTCTGGTGTACTGTGTTACAGGCATTGCTTATGCATTGGCTATTTGCCTTGAACCTGGTCCTGCACAATTGGTAAGCATTTGGAGCAGCATTCACTTTATAATTAGTAGCCCAACAATGTCAATTATCAATGAATCTCATATAGAAACGGCGCTTATGCTTATTTGCACCAATTTCTTTCCATTTCACTTACAGCACATCTTCTGTGTTATCAGTGGTCTGTGCTTCTTCCTGTTGTCTTAACTCTGATAGCAATCCAGAAAGATGATGGCAAATTTATGGAACTCATTTCTGGATTATGCTACAGTAAATGGGCATTGGAAGCATTTGTCATATCAAATGCTAAAAGGTTAGCTTATTATACACCGTCTTCTTTACTGAACCAACTTATCCTGGTCCAGTCTTAATCTCTTGCAGATATTACGGAGTGTGGCTGATAACAAGGTGTGGCTCACTTCTGAGTGCTGGTTATGATCTCAATGATTGGTATCTTTGCTTACTCTTGCTCTTCATAACTGGTATACTTAGTCGCATCCTTGCCTTCACCTTAATGATCGTTTACCAAAAGAAGTAGATTCAGCATCTCCAACTTTTTTCTGCACAAAAACAGATTAATCATAGACGTTGAAGTTGTTGAAGGAAAAGTATGATTCTAGCTCAAAATTCATTTTCCTGTGTAAACATATGAAAGAAAACTTGATGTTTTGTGTACAGTGATTATTTTCATTCTAATCTACCCAGATGAGACGAGAAATAAATAGAAACTCATGGAACAAGGCACCAGGATCATCTTCTGTGTGTGTGTTTCGACAGATTGTCAATATACATGTGCATTATTGAATTAATGAGCAGGAAATGAAACATAAACATGTCGGTGATTCTGCTATTCAGTTGAAGGTTTAGTCTCGGGAAGAAGGTTTACTGCACGATGTAGTTGAATCAGTTCAACCAGTTTAAGTGTAGCTGCATTTTGTGTGCACAACACATTTTGCACTCTACATATTCTATGTACACAAATATCTGTATTTGATAATTAATCATCTTAAGTGCAAGTGTCGCAGACAAACTGCAGCTGTACGTATTTTAATTTCAAGAGTAAAGCCAGTTCAAGTAAAACCACTGGTTAATAAGTTCGTTCACAATCTAAAATGTGAGTCAGAAGTCACTGCCATCTCCACGGCCTTGGAGTACATGATGGTTATTTGCTATCGATAAGATTTTGTATTCGTGTAATGCATGATATAGAAGATAGTCCTGCATAATACCATTGAAACAACAGAACTTTATGACTGCCATAGGTTAAATGTTAAGCATGCTCCTTTCAAGTATAAAGGGTACAGTAACTCAGATATACAACAAAATATTCCCAGTTACAATCAAGATATGCATTTTGACTCCAAAAAATCAACTGAAAAGACAAATCCTGATGTAGTGATAAGAACTACAAGAGGAGAAAAACTCTGATCTAATAATATTGAAGGATGACCATTAAAAGCTCATGTTACAACAGATCCCTTTAATTTATTGCTCAACAGGGGAGCGAACAAGACCACTTTTAAGTTTCCCTCTATTGGATTGCCAATAATAAAAAACTTCCGTTGCATGTCCCGCATGATTTCTCCACTTGACTGGATTAATCGAGGCAATTCCATCTTCTTCCGATCTTGATCAAACTTGACTGATCTGTGCGTTCTAAAACAGACGGAAGAATGTCTAAAAAAGAACAGTTTTCTGACGAGGCAGATTACCTGATAATGTCAGCATCCCAAAAGTAGGTTTATCTCCAAAGTAACTCGCCCATAAATTTGAGAGCTGGAACACCTGTTATCTCTACATCAAACAAGGGCGATTGAATTGTGCTCAAACTGCCAAGTTCTGGATCTTTCTGGATGATATCTAGTGCTCGATTCTGATCCTGCAAATTCCACAAAGCTGATGCTGAATCTTTGATAACAAAAAACAAGGTTAATTGTCTTGTTGAGAATGTTTTGACAACTGGATTGTCAAATTGATAACCTTTTGAAACTGGATAGAGAAGTTTCCATGAAAGCCAAATACTTAAAGTAGTGATTATCAGGCCAAGAACATAAGAAGCAGTTTCACATGTTTAGAAAATATCAGATGCACCTTCCTCTTCATTTCACAGAACTTGCAATTCGATGCAGATGGAGGTAGAATTTGATTTACAATAAGCCTCTGGACAGGAACGCCTTCCTTCCTCAAGGATGCAAGCAACCTCGATGATTCATGTGCTGCCATAACCTTGAGAGGTTCATAAAACAAACTCAAAGTGAGTTGTGAGAAGTTAATATCATCTGCAATATAAAGTTGCTCGGTGTGAACATAAAGCCCTAATAGGGGATTCCAAGTCTACTGAATTTGTTCTGTAAAATAGCTTCAGCTACAGGTAAATCATTGAAGCTATGACAAGATAATTGACCAATCTAGAAGAATAAGTTTTGAATGCAACCATTCCAACAGCTTTAATTTTGAAATGCATTCAGGGTAATACTCTATTGCATGCATGCGTGGGTGATTTGATTAAAATGATTGTTTACATCTCAGCTATTGGCAGAAAGTTATCAAGAAGGAGGGTTTAGATAAACTAAAAAATCACAAGAATAATATAAGCCATTGCCATAATATTTCTAGATCACTTCACTGCCCGGATGCCATATTTTGCTAAAGTTCAAAAAAAAAGTTTGAGCTGATTTCTCAGTCAAGTCCTCATCCATTCCATTCTACAATTAGAAAATATTAGTTCTTTTTGTTTTCTTAAAAAAGAACAGTTCTTAAGTTGTTTTCTAAGGGGTAAAAAGTGTACAGAGCATAAAACAATATCAGTTGATATTAAAAGCTATGGTTTAAGGGCACAGACAGGAATTGGAGAAACATGCAGGATACAATGATCAGAGGGCATTTCATTATGAGTTGCTACCCAAGATAGAAAAAGAATATTGAATTCTGAGAGTATTACCGTTGGAATAGTCACTATTATAAACTCAGTCGTGTATGAGTCACGAAAAAGATCCCGCACTTTTGCCATCCTCTCTCTCAATTGCTCCAGTTTGTGAGACTAAAAAGTTCACAACTAAAATACTAAGATCTTGAAAATGCTCACTACTTTACGAAAATCAACCTCCATACTTACATTATCTTGTTGTGCATCCTGTTTTCCAAGTAGTGACCTCATAGTAGAAGTTGCTGATGCCAATTTCTCCCTCAGCTGGTTGGAAATTGATTAGAGACCATATGAGAAAGATTGAACAGTCAACCATCGTAAAACAAAAAAGTAATAGACCTCTGCAACTAGCTATCCACCCATGGTAGCATTACAAAGTGAAAAATAGACTGCGCTGTGGTAAGAAATGATGGAAAAATATTATGGTGTAAATAAATTTTGAACATACTTACCATGGCTACACTCTTTGGGAGTTAAATTTTAATGCTTAACAAAAGAGTCTCACCACCATTATGAAGAAGCTATATTCAAAATCAACAAATATACTTCTGGGTTTGGATTTACCTTCATTAGTTTACCTATTGATGCGTCCAAAAAGTCAGGGAGGGAAAGAAGTCGAAGAGTGTGACCCTATAAAGCAACTCATTACTCATGGAGGGAAATTATCTGCTGAATTTGAATAATGAAAAAGCAAGAAGAAATTCACTAACTGTTGGTGCTGTATCAAACACTATCCGGGTGAAACTACTGTATGCTTGGGATTCAACAAATTGCATAACCTGTAAAGCCACTACATGATTAGAACACATATCCAAAAATATCTCTACAAAGGAGCAGTACTGTTCCATGCCTGAGAAATTGCAATAGCCTCATCAAAACCAGGCGGAGGAGTGTCCAACAATGCTTCCAGTTTCAGTTCCCCTAACTAAAACAGATTGCAAATTAAAAGTAAATTATCAAGACTATCATAGTAAATAAGGAGAAAAACAAAAGACCACACACTCTTAAGAGAATAGGAAAAGATTCTAAGTACTGGCATAGGCAAGAAGACAACATACTCAAACGTAAGTTCTCTGCATCGCTAAACAGAAACTAAACTGAGTGTATGCAGAACCTAAAATCTACTCACATGATAATACCAACATGTAGAGTGAGAAACGAGAATTATTACCTCTAAATGCAGGGGAGATGATTAACTTTGATGAGATCATACCAAATAATTAGCATGTAACTAACCTGATCGGCAAACGTTCCCAAGCCAAGGCCATACATGAAGTCTTTGACCCCAGTTCCCCCAGTCTTTTGACTGGCAGCTCGAAATTCTTCTTTAGCTTTCTCAGGGTTTACCTGTTACAACGCTAAATATTAAGCATGGATCAAATAGTGCTGCAACAAAAGACCATTTCTGTACAATATATTGTCCAAGCATATACCTCAAGAGCAAATAAAGGAGATTCCATCCCTTCAACAGGAACAAGCGTTCCTCCCGTCAAATCCTGGAAAGATTGAGAAATTAGTCACAATGGTTGAAACTCAAGACACGTATATACAAAAAGCAACAAAAGTGAGTGACACCTGAGCAAATGAATCACTCAAAGAGTGGGCAGGATCTGTTGAGACTACTATGGTAGGATGACCATGGTTAGCAAATTTCACAGCAAGGGCCGCTGCGCAGCTTGTTTTTCCAACACCTCCTTTCCCACCTAACATGTAATACTTCCTATGGCTCCCAGAAACCATTTCGTCAAAGCCCACAACAGCTTCAGCAGGAGTCGTTATTGATCTCTCTTCACAAAGAAAAGAAATGAACTTTAAAGTGGAAACTTTGTTTCAAGTACACATTAAATGTAGGTGATGTTTCACAGGGACATGCCCTAAGAATTGCGCCTCACTGTTTTCATACAAAAATGTGAAAGAGCCTGTAATATCAAGAGGAGCTTCCTCCCACAAGACCTATTATAGGCAAGTACATGATTCCAGTTAAGACTCCTAGAATCGGCAGACACATTGCCTTCAAACTTAGTAGGAACTATATTTTTTGAGAACTATATAATAAGAAAAATTTCTCCTTTTGAACTTTTTAACGTTTCTCCTTTTGAACTTTTTAACATTGATCATTGTGATTGTTCATTACAAAAACGCAAATATTTTCCAACAAGAAGAAGATTTCAGATACAGGAAGAAACAGAATGCTGATTCAAACTAATACAATGATGGGGTTACCAAGGAAAAGAGGCCTTTAAAGGGATTTCTATGGATTGGAGGCGTAAAAAGAGAAACTTGTCAACTAAACAGCAAATGTTATTGAAAATTTTCCTTCTCAATTTTTAACATTGATCGATGTGATATTTCCGTAGTACGAATTTCCAAATAGAAGAAGTTCTGCAGATAGAGGAAACAACAGAATACTGTGTCAAAGTGCAGAAAAGACTGTGTTACCATAGAAGGGATGATGTTTAAAGGGTTTTCCATGATTTGGAGGCATAAAAAGTGGAATGATTTTTTGCATTTTGGCAACCCGACGAAACAAAGCTGCAATGGCCATGCGACTAAGATTCCTTTAACTTGCAGAGGCAAAAACACAGTTCTTTAGTGAGTTCGTGAAAGTTAAGGAAACGAGTTTCTGAGAGGGTGAAGAACTAGGATCTACTGGGTGGAGAGGAAAGGAGAAGATTTATCACTTATCAGTGCTTCCCAACGAGCTCCGCGGTTTTAGCTAGGGTTTTAGAAACTACAACTGAAAATATGACTACCAAGAAAACGGACGTTCAAGAATTCAAATTTATTTTGCACAGAAAATGTGAGAAAATTATAGATGATTTATTATAATAATATAAGATTATAAATAGCATTTATAATAATAATTATTCAACACTAATATAGAATATAACAAATCCAGTCGCTCAAAAAATGTCACTTGAGGCTGTTTCGGTGGAGGCGCAACGCGAAAGATAGGGAAGGAAGATCACTTGCTCTCTCGTAACATGAAGGCCTTAGCACTGGTATTTTGGTTGGAGATGCACATAGTAAGGAAAGTTTAAATAGAGGATAAGGTTTCGCGATTTTAGCGGAAGATCATGGCTTCGTGGAAGATCATGGGCTCTAAATACCATCTCCAACCAAAACACCATTGCTAAGGCCATCTCCAACCACCACATTAATGGTGTGTTGGTGTGTTAAATTCACTCGAAGAACACACTAAATTGGACACCATTTTAAATTTTTAATGCATGAATTGGTTACTATTTTAATCCGTTATTATTTATGCACCAAAAATTGTAAAATGTTATCTTTCTACATATTTTTTTTATATTCTTCTCACAATTTAATTTATTTATATAATTTATTAAGTAATTAAATTTAAATTATATATTATTGTATACAAAATATATCATTACAAAGATCCATTAAGACGTTTAAAATGACA
>JAOTAZ010000219.1:7134292-7147438 GCA_025629785.1 Erythroxylum oxycarpum
TGTTTACCAAGAAAAGAACTAAAGGAGAAAACTTTAGGGGAGGAAGGACGTACCTAGTAAGTAAATGGAGAAGGGGAGATCGAACGACGGTTGAAGGAAATGTCTGGGAACTGAGAGGAAGAAGGAGCAAATGAAAATGGAGTGTGAGCAAGAACGAGCCAAACGTAAGGAAAGCCGGACAATTCATCAATCCTGGGCATTTGTAGGGAGGCACAAGGACGAGCCAGCCAATTGAAGTGCGACGCGTGTGGAAGATCCGAGCTATGCTTGAACACGCGGCGTAATCTGAGCCAAAGAAGTTAAGGTTATTCAAAAATCCCCTCCAATGGGTTCAAAAATCGAGGGGAAACAACGGTTGAGAGGACTGACAGGACAGCTGTGCAACAGTTACAAAGACGATACGCTTCAGATTCGCTCAGACGACGTGCGTCGTCACATATTAAATGCTTCAAGTACCGCCACGCGCTCGCTAGTAATGACCCCCCGACCTACACTGGTGCGAGCTGCCATGCAGTAATCGCCCATGCCGACCGGTTGAGACGCTCTGTCGAGCGGTCCCAAAGCAAGTAGTCGCGCCCTCGCCCTACCCGTTAAAATCCGATCGACTGAACATCTCCTAGACTGTCCCGTCTCCCGACCGATCGGCCAATTACGAGTCGTCTTATGTACGCGAGGCATAAACCTCTACCTACTCCTCCGACCCTTCTCTTCGCTCAGGCTCGAGGAGTAAGGGGGCTTATGGTCGGGTCGGCCTTATTAGGCCTGGACTCAGCCACTACAGCCCGTGGGCCGATCGGTCCATTCATCAAAGACGTCAAGCCCAAGCCCAATCCACGCTTTTCTCAGCCCATCTGCAAGTGTGACAGACTCCCATGCAAACACAAAGACCTACATACGTAAAGACCTAAACCTAATATCCATCCATATATAAGGTATAGTTCTACCGTGACAAAGGTACGCAATGATAACCTAGCTTTCTCTGTATTCAGCAGCCTCACCTTCACCAAAAACCTAACTTGAGCGTCGGAGGGGCTAATCAGAACACAACCCCCGACGTGCCTTCTTTGTTTTGCAGGTATCTCATCCAAGAAAAGTAGTCGACCCATGAATCCAGACAGTAACGTTCCGTTTAGTGAGAATCAGGCTGAACCATATACAAAAACTTCTTCCTTATGTATTATATTGTCACTTTTAACATCTTTTATTATCTTACCTTCACTTTTGCAATTTTAACATTTCTAAACAAAAATAATGTGACCATATACGTAAAATATTTTTCCCTTCGCAATTAATCTTTTTAAAAAGATAATTAATATTTATAAAGAATGTTTTATACATTAAAAAATACTTGAATCTCCACCAATACGCAACAAATGATATTCGCCAAAAGACAAAAAGAACGAATGCAATAAAGGACAATCCACATATATCTCTATAGACATCAGATTTGACACAGCCAAGGAATTCTAGAATTTAATCTAATCAATTACGTCAAGGTTCTTAAGGATATTATTATATTACCCTAAAATCGTCAACGCTTACACACCGCCTCTTTTGCAGCCGCTTAACGTACGCCCAAAGAACATGTTCGCTTATTCAATGAAAAGATGCACATAACACATTTGGGCATAAAAAATAATATACAATTTTAGTCATTTCTATGAGATTTTCACAACATAAATATTTGATCCTAAAATTTAGAAAATTAAAAACTCAGAAATTTTCACAAAAATAACTGAAATTGTATATCATTTTTTATACCAAAATGTGTTATGTGCAATTTACAGTAATCACCTGACGTGGTTTTTTTTTTACCTAAATTGTATCAGAATTATTATTAATGCTAATTAATGTCTGCACACACAACAAAGTATGGTTGACTGTCAAACAGGCAATTTGATACTTTCTATGCAAGTTCAGAACTTTTTAAAACATATGATTTTGGAGGAAAAACAACGTGACTTTACTAGTCAAACAGACTTTCTGTTTTCACACTGTAATATTTTGCCTATATATGCAGACAAGCAGTTCCAAGGGTGAAAAGTAACCAAATCATCATATCATTAAGCATTAACGATGGGGAAGCTATCCGTTTGCCAAGTTTTTCTTTTCACCTTCTTCATTGTCCTCCTCGTCAGTATCTTTCCAGCAACATCCACTCAAGAAGTCGGTAGGCCCTGTTTAATTTCCACGGAACCTACGATCATTAATTATTATTCTTTTCTTGTACCAACATGATCCTATATATAAGTAGCGACCTTTCTATTTCTTCTTAATATGATGATATGCAGAGGATGAGAAAGAATTTAACTATGATGTTCATAGCGAGAAGGGACCAGCAAGATGGGGAGAGATTCACCATGAATGGAGTGCTTGCAGCCATGGATCAATGCAGTCTCCGATTGACTTGCTAAATCAAAGAGTTCAAATAGTTTCTCATTTAGGAAGGCTTAATAGAAGCTACAAACCCTCCAATGGCACTCTCAGGAATAGGGGACATGATATTATGGTAAGCAAGATTCGTAAAATTGATTGTGACTAATCAAGAAGCCTATTTCAGAAATTACCACCTTTTACCAAATTTCGCTGTATATACTAATTGAAATTTCATCAGTTAAAGGAGAAAGTGTTGCTGTTAAACCTACCTTAAACAATGGCAAATGTTCACTATTGCATCATGACTAACTACAGCTAGAGTTTAGTCTTAAATTCTTCAAGCCATCACCCTGTTCCAAGAGCATTGGAAATTGGTTGTTGGCTGGAAGTGCTTGTAAGACCTAATGAAAGCAACTAAAAAAAAAAACCTCCGAAAAGAAATTTCAAGTTGTGCTTGTAAAGGCGACATTCTCATTTTTAAAGTTTCGTCTTTACATTCTTTTGATCATAATCCAGGATGTTAAAAATTTTCATTCTTTAAATAAACTAAAATTTGGTTGCGTATGCAGTTGAACTGGGAAGGTGGAGCAGGAAGCATACACATAAATGGAACTGATTATGTACTTAAACAGTGTCATTGGCACTCCCCTTCAGAACACACTATCAATGGCAGGAGGTGCTGTTACCTTTCTCTTATCCTAATTTCTCAGTCTTATACTAAACATATTAGAAGTGCCTTATATTTACGTAAACTAAATCCTTCACCTGAAAATTGAGCTCAGGTTTGCTCTAGAGGCCCATATGGTTCATGAGAGCCCAGATGGAAAGGTTGCTGTGGTTGGTATTACGTACACCATAGGAAGCCCAGATTCTTTCCTGTCATCAGTAAGCATACACTTATCATAAATCTCTCTCGCTCTCTCGCTCTCATTTACCCTTCATGGCTTTAACATGCTTGTTCTGTTCTGGGTTGTCTCAGATTTCTGATCACCTTCAAGAAGTTGCTGGCACAAAAGAAGAAGAGAAGGCGGTGGGTATCGTTGATCCAAGGCAAATCAAGATTGGCAGCAGAAAGTATTATCGATACATTGGCTCTCTCACTGTTCCTCCTTGCACTGAAAATGTTGTGTGGACCATGGTTAGGAAGGTTTGTCATGCAATTAAATCACTTGATTTCGGTCCATGTAATTTGCTTTTGATCCTGTCGAAGCTGTATGTATTTCTTGTATGTAACAAAGTTTGCTGACTTCCTTTCAGGTGAGGACTGTTACAAGACGACAAGTGAGATTGCTTCGCGTTGCGGTTCATGATGTAAGTGAAGATAGCCTAACATTACACTTTTGTCTCTCTTATGGAATGTCTGATAATGTTCGTTCTTGTGAAGACATACCTTAGCACTGAGTATAGCACAGTTTCCCCCTAGACATGTGCCCATGCAATTGCATTCAAGTTATGTAAAGGCATATCTTGATAGACAGCAGGCAATATCTATCTAAGTTTTAAATTTAATGTTTGAAATTTACTAACATGTAACATGAAATTTGAAGAAATTTAATATACTTTTATGCCCATAAAACGACATAAAATCAAATATTAGAGAATTATAAAATGCATTTAACTAAATTATCTTTTAATTTATATCTAAAAAATGTTTGTAAAGATAGATGCATGAATATATAGGACACCAGATTATTATTTTTATATGTAAGTAGATTGATTTATGGGAGTTGGAGCATTTAGATAACCACTGCGTCAATTGTCAACTTTATTCATCTATGTTCATGATTGATCTTAATGCGGTTAATTAATTATTTGCAGGATTCAAATACAAACGCAAGACCCACACAACCAATAAATGGACGACACGTTAAGCTTTATAGACCACAAGATAGGGAAGACAATTAAATTTATACCCCCAATACGGCTTATTTTAATCGCAGTTTAGCGCTATAGTATTCCTGGTTACACACTGTATACATTATTGATTGAGGGAGTGGTTTGGATTTGATCGCATTTCAAATCGATGTCTACAGCATTCTATTCCATTGTTCTTATAAATAAAATATTATTCACAGTTAGGTTAAATCCATTTTCCATATTTAATTTTGATCCACTCTTTTTTCTTTCTTATAATTTTCAATTAAGAATGCGTATATTTCATTTTCTTATCCTTTGTCCTTCTTCCATGTATATTCATCATCAAATTGTTTAACAACGGAGAGTTACAAACCATTTTGAGCAGAATTTTATTATCAGAATTCGATCTTAATATATATATGTTGTAATGAAAATTTTGTAATTCTATATTACCAAAAGAACATTGACATTGTTGACCAAAAAAAAATGTCGTGTTATAAAATCGAAACTAAAATTTCAGAGTATTTGGGAGAGAAGAATTATTCTTATGAATTCATTCAATCATTCATTTTTTCTCTTACATCAAACCTTCTATTTATAGTACATTTCAAATACCTACTACACATGTGACCATCTACCTCATATGTGTAGGTAAAATCAAACATGTGACCATCTATAATTAGTGGCACACCATATTATTTCTATCTTTTATAACATGTCGACATTAGTTACTTTTTCCCAAGAGGATTATCAAACATTAATTAATGAAATTTCATTGCATAAGAACGCTCTTCATCACTCAATGATTCTCCTTGGGCAACGTTAAATGGGAAGAAAAGTGATGAAGGCAAGGAACAGAATTCTGCAATTGGAGTGATTCACTGAAACTTTAATCTTCATCATATCGATAAATATAAATATATTAATATATCCTAGTTAAAGATAATGCGGGTGGTCCAAGATCTTCGAATCCCGTAAGGTGATCACGTGTAACGGTAAATAAAAAAGAAAATGATTCGACCACTTTTTGCTTTGGAATTGTCTCATCTTGGTCGAGTGAATTAGAGACTTGATTGTCGAAAATTCCGAGTATTAAGAGCGGTGTATCCGATATAATTTATAAAATTCGCAACGTCTTCTTTTGTCTTCCCACCTCACTTTAAATTTACAGGTCAAATGAAAACTTCTAATATTTCCTATTCATGTGAGCTGTCAGTAGATCACGCCGGCAGAGGGATTAGACGTTGTAGAATTCCTTCTGTCAAAACAAAATGTTTTGGTTCAGAGCATCAATTAGATTGAAGATGGCATTCTGTTAAGATTGTAATGTAAACGCAGACCGTAAATCCAATGCATTAATATAACTTAACCATAGCACAACTCAACCCACAATTTTTAAACATGTATAAAAGAAAATATACGAAAATCTCATCTTTTCTTTTATCTTTTTCTCTAAATTTTCAGCGGAAAAAATTGAGGGAGTTATAAAGATTGACGACTTAAAGTGTGTTACACTTAGGTAAATTCTAGTGATCAAATTAAGTCTTTCTTTTTTATTTTGATTATCCTACACTAATTTGTAGTTTGATTACATATTGTGGTTGATTGCTATAATTTTTAGAAGTTGCATGAAGAGAGAAAAGTGGAGAAAATGAGGCTGGAAAATGATGAAAGAAGAAAAGAGAGAAGAAGAGGGGAGGCTGAAGATGATGACATTATTTTGAAATTTTAAGTTGCATGTAAGAGCAGAATGAGAAGTACAGAAAGTTAAGGGTAAATCTGGAATTTAAGTTACATGTAAAGAATGAGAAGTGTAGAAAGTTAAGGGTAAATATGACATTTTGTTATAAGAAGGGCATTTTTGGTATTAAATGAAATGGAAGAGGGTAAAATGGACTTTTGATTAGTTAAGGATTTTTTTAGTAATTATGAGGGTTAGGTTAGTAAGGATATTATTTTTATAATTAAGAATAAATTGGAAGAGAGAATAATGTTAGATTATTAATTGTAATTGGGTAAGAAATTTTTGGTAAATTAGTCTAATAAAATTTACCAAAGTTTAGATCCGAAAGTTCGACTAAGGAGAAATTGGGGTTATCAATTAGTTGAGTCTAAAATTAAGGTAAGGATAACTTTGGAGAAATTGGGGTTATCAATTAGTTGAGTCTAAAATTAAGGTAAGGATAAATTTGGATTTTACTCTTAAAATTAAATACCGTTTGGTTATTAATAAATTGTATTTTGAATTGGTAATTAATTTAATTAATGCTTAATAATTACCTACATGAATTATGTTTATTCTATTTCATTAATAATTAATCAAAGTACAAGGTGTTTCGTGATTGTATTTTGTTATGCATATTGTGAGGTTTATTGCATGTTAACTCGACAAAAATGTGTAAAATAGAGAGTAGTTGGTAATATGTTGAGAGTAATTGGTCAAAATCTAGAATCGGTGACTTGCCTAAGATAGGCTACATTCGATGGTCTTAGATGGATAGGTTAAGTTGATATGAGTGAGTGGTGGCTAAGAATTTGTCCGTGGAGTAGATAACATGGCATCCTGAGTCCCGTGGATGTCATATGCCAATGACTAGTTACCGGAGTAGTATCGAGATATCTTGAATCCCGAGGATATCTTGTGTCGATGGTTAGGGACTGGAGTAGTACTAGGGTGAAGATTGAGAAATTGAGGTATCCTACGCTAATATTTATACATTTAATTACGTTTCCATTGATGAGAGATTATGATGAGATAAGCTAGCAGACCATTAGATGTACACCTACTAGGTTAAGCTGGGCTTAGGAAAAAAAAGATTAAATGTTGGAATAAAGCATAAATGGCAGTTATAATTAATATTTGTGTTAATCATAATTTGGCAAATTTTTTTTAGATATTTGTTAATTGTTTGGATTACACTGAGTGCTATTCTGTATATACGTATCATATGTATGATTTAATCGGTTGACTA
Source organism: Erythroxylum oxycarpum (assembly GCA_025629785.1). NCBI lineage: Eukaryota > Viridiplantae > Streptophyta > Magnoliopsida > Malpighiales > Erythroxylaceae > Erythroxylum > Erythroxylum oxycarpum. The sequence goes on from JAOTAZ010000219.1 coordinate 7,141,498, forward strand.
AGTTTTATAATTATTTATGGAGTTACTTGATTTTAAGGGTATGGACGGTTATCCTTATTGGTAGACAACTCACCTTATGCTATTTTATTTTTTTAAGAGATCGAGTGATTACTAATAACCCCTAAAGTATAGGACAGATCGAATGAAGTTTAGGTAGGGCCAGCAGATTACTTGTGTAAAGCTTTTGGAATGTATATATTTTTTAATGTGACAACTTCGATAGTTATATTATGTAGAATAATTTTTATTTGATAACAATCCTCTCTTTTGAGACTAAGGAGGAATTTGATAATTAATAATATGTTTTGGAAACTATTTGGTTAATTATGGTTTAATAATTTTAGGAGCATTATATTAGGTGGTATCAGAGCGGGTTTACGTTTCTAGGGACGTATTAAGTAAAAAAAAACTAATGATATGTTCTTATCTCTTTTTGGATTGCTTCAGGAGAGGATAATGTTGGCCTTAAGTCAACTGGGGAATTGGAGAGTTTGATCCATGCTCTGGATGTGCCAGATCAGGGGGATGTCCAAGCAAATAAGGTAGGAAGAGAGGTGCCAATGCCACCACAGATGATACAGTTTTTTTAGATGATGCGGCAGGCTATTACTACGGCTCCAGCCCGAGGTGATTCTAGGGTGAATCGAAACTATAAGCGGATCCATAAGATTGCTGCAGTAGAGTTTTGAGATACTACAGATCCTGAGGAGGCTGAGGCATGGTGGGAGCAGATAGAGATAATTTTAGATTGTTTGGAGTGTAGATTAGAAGAAGGTTGCAATACATTGTTTCCTTATTCCAGGGCAATGCGCTTACTTAATGGAAGCCAGTGAAGAGATCCTATGAGACTCGAGAGAAGACTTGGCAGGAGTTCCAGAGAGAGTTCAGAGATAAACACACTTCGTGAATATATCGGGATCAAAAGAAGATGGAGTTTATGAATTTGGTTTAGACAGAGGAGATGTCAGTGACTGATTATGAGGCTCGCTTTGTAACCTTGTTTAAGTATGCATTGGAGGTTGTGGCAAATCCCAAAGATAGATGTTATAGATTTGAGCAGGGTCTAAGGACATATATTTGTTTGCGATTGGGAGTTGCTACTTCTAACTTTAAGAAGTTATTAGAGATTGCACTTAGAGTGAAGGATGTAATAGAACAAGGTAGAAAGAGGAGAGAGTTAAAGATGCGATCAGAGAGTCATTATGGAGAGGGGATTCGGTCTATTAAGAGGGGAGTTACTCATTCATGGTCTACTGAGGCTGGGGTATTTAGGAAAGTCGATGCCATATCTAGCAAGTGTGGTAGTTTCTATCGGTTTGGTGGAGGAATTGGTTCCATTGCACCATCAATTGGATATAACAGAGGAGCTAGTAAGAGGTTCAGAGGATCTTTTGATAGAGGAGTTAAAGGATATCCGAGTTGTGCCACCTGCGGGAGGTTTCACAGAGGAACATGTTGGGGGCCTACTGGGAATAGTTAGGCATGTTATATTTATGGACAGTGAGGTCATTTACAGAGGAGTTCTCCAGCAGTAGGGAGGAGTCTAAAAGTGAGGGAAAAGGAGACAGTACAGGGTTAAAATGGTGCCTTTGGTTCGGGTAGAGGTTCAGGTCAAACTAGTAGCAGAGGTGGTGGTAGAGGAGTTGAAAGTGGATCAGTATGGGTACTGGTGAGACATCCTCAGCTCAGCCAAACTCAGGCGAGGATATACCATATGATGAGGGAGGAGACACTTGTAGCTAATGATGTTATTTCTGGTATGATTTCATTATTTGATGTTAACGCTTATGTGTTAGTAGACCCAGGATCTACACACTCTTACATTTATTTAGAGTTTGCCTCTAGAGTTCCGAGAGAGGTTAGTCCTTTAGGATATGACCTAAGTGTATCGTTATCAGTAGGAGATTATGTGGTACTAAATAGTGTAAGGAGGGGAATGCTAGTGAGGACTAGTGGAGTGAGACTACTAGTTAATTTAATCATGATGGATTTAAGGGATTGTGATGTGATTCTTGGGATGGATTGGTTGGCACAACATCAAGTTATAATAGATTGTTATGCGAAGGAGGTGATGATAGAGTCCTCGGATAACTCAAAAGTGATATTTGTGGGGGATCATAGAGTGGATGGATGTGAGATATATCTGGGTCATTGTCTTAACTCGTGACTAACCACCAAATTTCTCATTTAATAGTTCAAATCTTTTACGAAAAGTTCGGGGTCTAACATTTACTTTTTGTGTTTTGAAGATTTTAATAGGATTTGATACTTAATATGACATATATTTTATTTATAGGCTTTATTTTAGGTCCACTATCTTAGAGAACCAATTTGACTTTATGCTAGCAAGGTCTACGATATAAGCTTTACATCTCCTTAGAGATTAATAAAATATTACAAGGAAAGACAGAATAATCTACATATGGTTTTTACTGATTTAGAGAAGGCATATGACAAGGTACCTAGGGAAATCATGTGGAGGTGTTTAGAGGTTAAGGGAGTTCATTTGACCTATATATTGGTTATTAGAGATATGTATGAAGGGTTAAAGACTAAAGAAAGGGTGATCAGAGGAGATACATAAATTTTTTCTATTGGGCTACACCAAGGCTTCTCACTAAGCACTTTTTTCTATGGGCAAAGGATCTCACATAAATAGGCCATTATCATTCTCTTAGGTTTTTAAATATTTTCCTTCGAGTTTTTCATTTTATAGTTAGCCTTATTATTTTGATTACGTAGCACTTCTCTCCTAGTTATTTAGCCTAAACAGTTTCTTACTTAGCCTAATTACTTTCTTGGGATAGCTGGTTTGATTTATTTTTGTACTTGTCTTTTTTTTACTTGTGTATTTATTTACTTATTTTATCTTTTATTACTAAATTTTACCATGTTCTATATGTACTGTATTATGTATTGCATTTTATATTTTTATATTTTTATTTATACATAGTTATTTATATTTTGTATTATCATTATTTTATATTATATGTGGATCTATCAAAAATAACACCATCTACTAGATAGGGGTAAGGGTGTATACTACTGGACTTCGCGTTTTAGTGGGTCTAATACTGAGTGTTATTGTTATTTTATTTTAGCTTTTCAATGAAAAAAAATAAATTTAAAGAAGTTGGAACTGATTTAAAGAAGTTGGAAATTGATTTTAGAGGAACAAAGGTTGAATATAGCCCCATGTTCACTAACAAGACACCTACATAATATTATGTTTAACCTGTATAACTTAGTGATGCATTATTTTTCTTGGACAACTTAGCAGATGAAGGAACATGACACAAATACGATCCAATGTGAGTCCTATGTTATGGGTGTATTATGCTTTTTGTTTTTCATATTTTGACCATATGAAGAACAAGACCTAGATATGGTACAATATTCCTTATCATGATACATAGACGGTATTGTATTCTCTAACTTCAGACTCGTGCTCTAAGTGAGGAGCCTTGAATGTGAAATAGAAGAGGAACAAACCCAACAGAACAATACAATATTACATTATTGACTTGCATTGGCGTTAAATTTATGTAAATTAGATTTTTTTTATGGCAGTGAAATATCACATGATCAATATGGGCCATATTTATTAAAATTTAAGGGTTTAAAAAAAACGATGGAGAAAGAGAAGAGAAAAGGACATAGCCATCTAAAAAGGACTATAAAGTAGTCAATATGATCCAAAGAAGGCCGGAGTACGAGAGGATAACCAAAGGAGATTCAATAACACATCAAAAAGGAAAAATATTGGAGAAGAGCTCAAGAAGTCCATCAAGATTTAAACAAAAAACACCAAAATTTAAGATCCATAATAATGTCAACTTATTTATTATATTCTTTATTATTTATTTGTTATCTTTTCGTAATTTTCATACACTAAGTAGGATATAGATTTGTGTGAGATAAACACTAAAATATAATGTTTTGAATTGATTTATATGATATAATGCTAGATTTTAGTGTACTTGATAATTATTCATATTTTCTTATTGTGTTAAATTAAAATAGAGAATGTAGAAGATTTAATATTGGATTTTTTATATAGAGATTGAGAACTCATAAGTATGATTATATGAAGAATGAATAATGAGGATTGTATGGAACCTTAAAGATAGGGTCGCATAAATTTCTTAAATTAGAAAGAGATTTCAATCAATCAACTTAAGGATAAGGGTTGTATGTCTTAAGAATGTAGTTATGACTTTGGAATTTTTACTAGTATAATTAACTAGGATTAATTGTTAAATTAAGATAAATTCAAGCATGAGAAAGGTTCTAGGGAGATTTTTCATCTAAATCTAGTTTATCTACTATTTGTTTCCATTTTTATCTATTGACTTGACTGGTTGATTTGATTTGTTATTTTTTTCAATTTAGTCATTTGTTTTGTTAAATTAGATAATAAAAAGATAGTTAGTACTAGTAATTACAATTATCATGAGATCAACATTAGACTCACTAAACTAATACTGTAAAAAATGATATGTGCACTTGAATTAATATTTTTTAGCATTTTTTGTGTGTTTATACTACATCACTAACACCAACAACATCAAAAAGAAGAGGAAGAGGACATAGAGGATACCACTCAGTAACATATAGGTTAAAGGTAATAAGAAGGTCTAACATCGAGTGTTACAGATGCCATCATGATGGTCATAAACAAATTTGAATAAATAGAATGGTGAAAGAATGAGCTTTGTAGAAAAAGAAGAAATGTCTCTTTTGTTGTTGTGTTGTACTAATAAAGAAACTCAATAAACATATGGTATTTAGACATTGGTTGTAGTAATCATATATTTAGATACGAGAAGACATTCACTAACTTGACTAAATTCTTTTCTTAGTTTTGTCAAGGTTGATGATAATTCCACCATTTCTGTCATAGGAAAAGGAATAAGATAGTTTTATAGTTTCTGTCAAGTTCCTAAAAGTTTTTATTATGGTGTAGTTTGGAGTGTTCATATTTTAAATAAAAGTCTCACACTTACTATTTAAAATATGAAATTGGAGGAAACATGAAGTGCACGAAGACCAAACGTAGATAATTCCAAATCTTTTGGGTGCATTTCCTATGCTTATATTCCAAATGGAAAGAGGAAAAAGATAGATAACAAAGGAGAAAAAATATTTCTTAGTGTTGATGATCAATTAAAAGCCTATAAATTAAGTAACCATAATACTAAGAAATTAGTTATTATTCAAGGTATTATCTTTAATGAAGTGAAGTTTGGAAGTGGAAAAGCGATGTTGTTGAACAAAAATTACTTGCTAATTGCGATGGAGAAAAAGAAGATGAAAAGTAGCAACTAAAGGAGAATGAAGAATAGTCAATTTCAACATGTACACAAGAAGAGGACAATTTCTATATGTTAGAAAGAAGACCATACAAATTGGAATTGATCAATATGAGGAACCATTTACTAAATTTGCAATGTTTTTAGAATGTGATCCTACCAGTTTTGCAGTAGATGTTAAAGAAAATATGGAAAAAGGCAATGGGCGAGGAAATTATAACAACTAAAAGAAAAAATACTTAGAGATTTCATTGAGCTTCCAAAAGGATACTAGATAATTGGTGTCTAGTGGATACAAAATTGAATAAGAATGAGTAGTTGATAAGTACAGGGTACATCTAATAGCTAACGGCTATAAGCAAGGGTTCGATATAGACTATAGAAAAGTTTTTGCTCCAATTGAATGATTTAATACAATCTGATTGGCGATTGCTTTCACAATCCAAAACTCATAACTCAATTTTCAACTACACATAAAATCAGCTTTCTTAATGTATTTATTGAACAACTTTTTTATTTTATGATAAAAATGTATAAATTAAATTAGACAATATATGGATCAAAACAGACTTTAAGAGTTTGGTATAATCATATAGAAGCATAATATTTCTAGGAAGGGTTTTAAAAAT
>JAOTAZ010000219.1:7169243-7186340 GCA_025629785.1 Erythroxylum oxycarpum
TCGAATGTCAAAGCCATCAAAACGAATCGATTCTTTTTCTCATTGATTTTCTTAAAGCCCAAATTCATCTATAACACAATTCATATACAAAAACACTCATTTCATTTTATTTTAATATTTCTAATTTTCACTAAAAACTCGGGGTCCAACAATTTCTGTGCGCATAGTATCAAACTTGACTGCAAGATCTTGTTCATGGACTTGATATTTTTGTTTGTTTTTTTTTAATGGTGTGTTGGAATGTTTGGTCATGCAATGGACATTTGAAAGGAACCAGGCTTTAATAACCTATCTCTGATACCAAAATGATGGAGTGTCGTAGTGTAAAGTGGTGGTTATGGTGTTGAGGTATAACAGTTCAAGTTTTGTAAAAATTGGAATTTCCTGAGTACAAACAAATTGGCAGATTGTAAGGCGAATTCTGGACAAATGACTTGGAATTTGAAGGTGATTCTTGAGGTAAAATTGTAGAACAAGATGTGAGCCACAACTTTGATGAGGAAGTTCTTCAATTGGATCAATGGTTTAGAAGTTATGGTTGATTTAGTTTAGCGTGTCTAGAAAGATGTGGCAACGGGATTGACTAAGAAAATGGATGAAAAGGATGAGTGTTTTGTATTTGGAAACAAACAAAACCCTAATAATTTTTAGGAACTAACAAAACCCAAGGAAAGATAATAAATTTGAAAAAGCAAATTCTCTCTTAATTTTTAATTCATCACTTGTGTATCTTAGAGAGATTACAAATGTATATATAAGGAAATGTTAGGCAAACTAAGAAAATGTTATATATATATATAACAGAAAACTATGCATGGGTAAAGGTTTCCTTTTCTGTTTGAGAAAAAAATTTAGTGAAATAAGAGATCGTCTGTATATATAGAAAAGAAGATAAATTATTTAAAATGGGAAATTTGCATGTTATAATCGGAATTGATCAATTTAAGTATGTGATATGATAGACAAATAAGAATTCCCCTTGAATCATAAATCGCGATAAATATTGATTAAAGAAAATAAATTTATGCTTTTAATTCTTGATGTGCTAAAAGATCATCTTGAATCTTAACAGGTTTAAACGTTAAGGCTAAACCAAAATAGTAAAAGCTAGATTAGTTAAATAAAGCAAAAAAAATTGCGGGATAATATATAACAGAAGCAGCATGGTATGACAGCAATAGTCCAATGGGTGAAATTTTGCTTTAAAGCCTCTGTTTGATATTTTATTTATAGCTTTTAATTTCACTTATGTTTAGAATACGTACAAATAAAATCGTACCATGACAAGACAAAGCAGTATTCAAAGCAAGAAGATTGATGATGACATGGTCAGCTTGGAGCGTTTGAAAGTTGTAACAGCGACAGAAAATGACCTATACCTACAAATCCTGTTTCGCCTAGTAGAGTGCATGAATGAAGAGCTTTAACTAATGCTAAGGAAACCAACTCGTTTATCAAATTGGGATTTAAGCTAAATGTAGTCTGCTTTGATCAGACTTATTTTTATTTTATTTTGGAAATAAAGACTTAATTGTATTTACTTTTTAAGCGTAAACATTGCCTATTCCGTCCTCGAGATATTTTTGACTATATGATAATTGATAAAGACTTTTCAATTTTCATTGCTTCTGGCTATATTCCTCCCTGTTTCACTGAAGCATGTGAATGAGATTTTTCAATCTATTGGAAAATAAGAGTATCCATCATTAAGGAAGATAAACATGTGGATGGTAAGTTTGAATTATCCTCCCAGTATGTACTAAAGTTAGTAGCAATATTAGTTCTCGTCAACTACGAAACCAGACCAACCAGCTTATACTCCATAAGAATACTTATTTTTTATAATAAAATAGAAAAAATGGTCAAGATGAATAATTTTCCGTGTCAATCAATGGTGATATAAACAACAATCTGAGGTAACCGGATATGACAAAAATTATGGGCATAAGAGAGTAATTTGGGATAGGGGTTGGAAAGGCATATGAAAGATCGGAACAAGAACGCACAAGGATAGCTGACAATACCAGAAGTAACAAAAACGTGAGGGCTTAAAAGAAGTTAAGAGTTATTCAATTCAAACCCATTCTACTAACTACAATTCCGTGTTAGTAGCCGTAAAGGTATCTGAGCATATATTTCGTTAAGTTCCATAGATGAATTTATTGATTGAATGATTGTAAATGATACCACTCCTAAAATGGAAACTTGTTGGAATTAATTAACCTTACCGTGATTAACCGATTGAGTCTACTGTCTGCTTTTTTCATGCAATCAAATTCTTGCGTGGATTATCGTCAATATATTAATCTCATAACTTACAAAAAATTGAATTTTATTGTCCTTGATGAACTTTTAAAGATATAACATTTTGTCTTCTATTCAAAAGGTCCAAAAAAAAAAAACAAGAAGAAAAAAACGCTCTCTCTCTCATAAACTAATATATGGAATTGCTTACTAGAAGACACGTCATCCCTGTTTTGTTGGTAGCTTTAACTTTTAAGCATATATACGTGATATCTCTAGCTCTAGCGGTTGCAGACACAGAGATCACAGTTTCGTGATACAACTGATCGTGTTCATGGACCAGACAGTTTCTTAGGTACGAGAAAAGAGATCAAGATTGAGAGAGGCTACTAGGGTTTGTTTTTTTTTTTTAGTGTTGCCTTTCTATTCTCAGATACGATGGATATGAAAAAGATGGGAAGCAAATGGAGAAAGGCAAAGCTTTTGCTTGGTTTAAAAAACTGTTTCGATGTTCCTTCTACTTCTGAAGATGATTCTTCTCCTCCTCTGCCTCGCTTCTCTGCTAGCCCCTCTACTCCTACTCCTTCCTCTTCTGGCCTCCGTTGTTCCAAATCCGGGCTCAAACCCCCCTCTAAGGTGATATATATGTGTGATATAACATATACGTATTCGAACGTGTGTATTCTGACGTTGGGGTGGTAATGTTGCTCTGTTTATGTTAAATTTTGGATTAATGTGATTATCTTGCTTATGTTGATTGGTAATATGGAAGTTTTCCCGTCTTGCTTGGACCTTCTGTCGTTACTTGCTTTAAATTGTGATGTTATTTACTTGAAGGTTGATAGAAACGGAAAGAAACATATTCCCATTTCAGATTCTGGATATCGATGCCTAGTTTGTGTTGGTTGATGTTTTAATAGGTCATTTAACCACATCATTTGGTACAATTGGTTAATATTTCTTTGTTTTTCAGTAATGGTCAATGAGACTGAATCCCGAAGCAAAAATTGGTTCTTGCATTAAAAAAAGATCATGTGTCTGGTAATCAAGGAAGGCGTTAATGTCAATTCTTGTTCTTGCCTAACTTTTGTTTTTAGCATCTAATCTGACTAGTTTTAAGGTGCTCGACAAAGTGGGGTATGGTAGGCGTGGGGTGTGATTCTAAATATTTTTAGATTAGAAGATGAGCCATTGGTTTCTCGGGTAAATGTGAAACTATCTCCATGAAGTTGAGACGTCCCCTTCTGGTTGATGTTAAAGTGACTAGTCCCTTTGGAGGATCATTTATGGATTTGGCTCGTTACAAAACATTATCACGCCACCACTGTCCAGTTTTGCTGTTACTCTACTCCCTTTGATGAAAAAAGTGCTTTTTATTGTCAGCATACCACCTTCCTATTCCATAGTTTAGTCATATCCATAATCCATCCCCCCCTGTCTCTCTGCTTTTATGTTAATTTTAAAAAGCCTTTGCATAGTGTAATTCAACAAAGAAAAAGTTGGGGACTAAAAGAAGTACAAAATAAAAAAATAAAAAGAAACGAATTTCTGAAGCAATTTTATTTGTTTCACTTATTCTGATGAAGTTTGTGTTTCTTTTTCTCAATTATTGTTCTTGGGTCGTTTCTCTATTAGATAGTTTATTTATGGTTCTAACCCTTTGCTTTTGAAAAGTCCCCTTAATTACGTAAGAGCTGTCTTTGATCATTCTTTGACTGCCGACCATTGACTTCTGATTGGGGCTGATTTGCTGGGATGCGTACAAGCTTTCTTTTCTGAAAAATCTTTGCAGGATATTTCTTTAGGATTTTAGATTTTTTGTCTAATATTATTATATTTTATTCTGTTTTATAGAATCTCGGTTATTTATTTTGCAGAATTCATGCGAAACTCATATAGACAAATGACTAAAATTTATTAGATATAATAAAACGTCATAATATTAGACAGAAAATCTAAACTTACCTAAACGTTCTATTCTACTTGATCTTTCTAGGTGTCATTCTCGATAACTAGAGACCAAGGGATAGGCATTATGTGACGGGAAACTTTAATTTACACATTTATCGTAAAAGCGCGATGGAAAGTCGTTTATTGAATTGCTGGAATTAGGGTGTATACCATTTATACATAGATTTAAGGGATGATAAATCATAAAATAAGTTCAATTTTTTAGATAATTTAGTTACTAAACTTTTTTTAATTAAGTGATCAATAGAATTTCAATAATTTCGATTAAAATATTAGTTTTTATTAACGTGTCTATATTTACGTAATATTTAATAAATATATCTTATCATGAAAATAATTTTTGGAATTGAATTATTAAAGTTTTAAAAGGTTGTTAAATTCAAAATTAAGCTTTTTACTTTTAGGTTCAGTAATTAGAGAAACTAAGAGTATGTTTGGGAATTTAGGATGGAATGAAATGAAATGATCATTAGTGGAATAGAATGAAATGGAGTGGAATGAAATGAAATGAAATGAGTTACTCCATTGTTTAAAAGTTTAAATAAAATAATAGAGGGTTTGGAAGGCAAGCTATATCATTCCATCCCTGACCCTCCAATTTAGGAGGTCACAAAATATTAGATTTTGGACGGTAAAGGATAGCTTCCAAAGCCATTAATTGCCATTCTATTTTGTTTCAAAATAGACTCCCAAATAATGACCTGAGTCATTTGGGTCATTCCATTCCATTCTCTTCCAACTTTCCACCCACATCCAAACATACCCTAAAGTTTTTAATGTTATCTAAATGTACTGCATATTAGATCAAAATTTATAGAAACTTATGTCATAAAATTTGTGAAGTCCAATTTGTCAAAATCTCAATTAAATTAAAATATTTAAAACTTTTTTCTTATTGGACATGTCAAAATGTTTGATTCGTAACAACTTTGATGATGTTATGTTGCGTTATGTGTCTGAGACTCTCGGTTTCTCTATGCAACTGGATGACTTAGCCTTCTGAATTATCATCTAACCTTCTGTCCTCCGAATAACTTAGGATGAGTTGGTAAGAATCCCATGAGGGTGAAGTATGCATATAAAGTCTATATTGGTTGATAATTTACTTGTATTAGTATATTAAGAAGATTTTAACTTTCATCAAGTCTTTTTGATACATCTGTTTTGTACTGTTGCATTATGTTCTACTCTTACTGGCTTTCCTCATCGAATTAATGCAGAAGATTTGTGCTATATGCCTCACTACCATAAAACCAGGACAAGGCCAAGCCATCTTCACCGCAGAATGCTCTCACACCTTTCACTTTCATTGCATTACCTCCAGCGTAAAGCATGGGAATCGACTTTGTCCGATTTGCAGAGCAAAGTGGCAAGAAGTCCCTTTCCAAAACTCAGGTTCTGATATCTCCTGTGGAAGGCTAAGAATCAATTCAGCAGGTTGGTCTAGAGATGACGCCCTGATGCCCATTTTAGGAAGGAATCGACTGGTTTCATCAGGATATCATGCCCGTGAACCAGCCATTTTTGACGATGATGAAATTTTAGACCAGTGTTACGAGTTTGCTTCTAATGGAACACCTATCCCCGTAAAAGATGTTTGTTGTAGGAACTCCAATGAAAAAATAGCGGTTGAAACATATCCAGAAGTTACGGCTGTCAGAAAATCAGCCTCATATGATAATTTCAATGTCCTAGTTCATCTTAAGGCCCCCAATCCAAGTGGAAGACATAATAGCAGAAATCATGAAATTCCAACATCCTCTCGAGATTCTCGAGCTCCCATTGACCTTGTGACAGTCCTCGATGTTAGTGGCAGCATGGGAGGAACAAAGCTTGTTTTACTAAAAAGAGCAATGGGATTTGTGATACAGAACCTTGCTCCATTTGACCGACTTTCTGTCATTTCATTTTCATCCACGGCACGTCGCCTCTTTCCACTTCATCACATGACTGAGAATGGAAAATATGAAGCATTGCGAGCTGTTAATTCCCTGACATCTGATGGCTCAACAGATATTGCAGAAGGCCTGAGAAAAGGAGCAAAGGTGATTATGGAACGCAAGTTGAAGAGTCCAGTGGCTAATATTATTCTGTTTTCTGATGGAAAAGATAATCACAGGGATACTCTTCTCCCTCTGTCACTTTGTCAGAATGATGGTACACGCTTTCAGATTCCTGTGCATGCATTTGGATTTGGTGCAGACCATGATGCCGATGCAATGCATTCAATCGCCGAGTTATCTGGAGGCACTTTTTCCTTCATAGAAGCTGAGAATGTGATTCAAGATGCCTTTGCACAGTGCATTGGAGGGTTGTTGAGCATTGTTGCGCAGGAGGTACAGGTCCAAGTTGAATGTGTTGACCCAAGTTTGCGAATTAGTTCAATAAAAGCAGGTAGCTATGCAAATTATAGGACGGATGATTCTAGAGTCGGGTATGTTGATGTTGGCTACCTGTATGCCGAAGAAGAAAGGGATTTCCTGGTCACTCTTGATATTCCAACTGAAGAGTACAGCAATGAGATGGCATTGCTGAGTGTTAAATGTACTTACAGAGACCCTATCACAAATGGTAGGGTTGCTGTGGAAGGAGCTAGTGAAGTTAGGATCCAAAGGCCTGACGAGACCATAGAGCAGGTTGTGTCGATACTAGTGGATAGACAGCAGAACAGAATGAGAGCAGCCGAGGCGATGGCTGAGGCCAGGGTTGCGGCTGAAAGTGGAGATCTGTCAAGTGCAGTATCCGTCCTGGGCATGTGTCTTGAGGAAGTATCTGAAACTGTCTCTGCAAAGGCCGGTGACATATTGTCTACTGCACTGTGTGCCGAGTTGAGGGAGATGCAGCGAAGGATGTCAGATCGCCAAATGTATGAGACATCTGGAAGGGCCTATGTCCTATCAGGCCTGAGCTCACACTCCTTGCAGAGAGCAACAGCTCGAGGTGATTCCAGTGATAGTTCAAGCCGTTTACAAGCATATCAAACCTCATCTATGGTTGACATGGTGAACCGATCTCGGAAATTGGAGGTTGGCAACCCATCAAACTTTTGATAACTTCAATCAATCAAACCAGAGCCAAGATAACTGCCTGAAAATCATAAATCCATCCATATTTCTATGACAATGGACACTTTTTGTTTACTTATTCTCCTTTCTATTTTGTTTTATTGGAGAGATAGGGGTAGAATGGAAAGAAAGATGGGACTGGGTACTTAATTCGATTTGGTATGTAAATGAGTAAGATTTGAGATGATCCTTGGAAAGTAAAAGTGGGTTTTGGTAGTTATCCATGGTTAATTTTATTATAAATAATAAAAAATAATATTTTAATAAACTTTTTTTTTTTAAAAAGTTGATAATTGGGTCTGGTTTAAATTTTACATACTTTGTTGTTAAGGGATGACGTGTACAAAAGGAGGATAGGGGTTCCTCACATTGTAAGAGAAACTGCAGTACAAGGGAGAATTCTCAACTTAAATAAAGTCATATGTACTCTTGAATACTTGTCATCGATGCCTCTCTTATGTTTGAATACTTTCTATTCTATGTCAGTAGTAAGTAACATAAAGTCATTGAAATTATAAAGAAGTATCATAGTAACAATAGTCTATAAGGTAATTTGGATTTTACCAAAGTGGCTTTAATGAGAGAGAGACTCCAATTTCTCACTAGAGGTAGCAGCATATATGTCTAATTTCCCCTTCTTCCTTGTACAATTTGACTCCATTCACCATTGCTCCCAGTCATCCTTCCTTCTTCACTGCAACCTTCATTCCACTTATTCACAACCCACTTTGCATTCTGCTCCATCCGCACCACTTCTCCACCAAGGTTAACTTAGACTTTCCCATATCTCACCACACTCCCACCTCTTTTCTTTACTATATTTTCATAACCGTTTTATGACAGACCAACCCCAAAAGCTACAACTTTCCTATTTCATGCTTCAGCCCTCATGATGAACCACACAACTTCACCCTCTCCATCTGATTTTCCACCTTTATCCTCTCACCTTCCCACCCCTACTTCCGCCACTACCCCCATTCTCAATGCTCCAGACATACCATCTTCTTTGGATGCTCCTACGTGGAAATCTTGGAAGCAAGTAGTTGGAGAACAAACACCCTTAATCTTGGCCTATTCACCACCCATGGAAATGGATGGCAAATTAGTTGTTTACCTTGATCTTGAAGTCTTGAAGGAAGAAGCAAGAAGCTGGGAATCCACCATTGTTGGTTTCCTTTTTAACAAACGACCACCCTTTCCCTTAGTACCTCAATACGCTAGCAAACCCTGAAAAACTAGAGGATTGATGGATGTCTTACTCTTCGAAGATAACCTGCTCCTTTTGACCTTCTTTTCCAATTCAAAAGCTCAAAAAATCTTGGAAGAAGGCCTATGGCACCTTAGTAATCACCCTATCTTCTTACAAACTTGGTAGCCAAACTTAAAACTAGAAACCTTTAAGATCCAAAGTATCCCACTTTGTATTAACTTCGGCAATGTCCCCCTTGAATACTAGACAACACAAGGTTTAAATCCATTAGTAAGCTATATTGGCCAACTGTTGTGTATGGATGAACACACTGCAAAGAAGAAACACATAGGTTATGCTAGGATTTGCATCAATGTGGATCTTTCAAAGGAGCTCCCTGACAAAATCCTGATCATGAGATTGGGAGAAGATGACAAACTATTGGCAGACACTATAGCCATTTCTTACCATTGGAAGCCACCTTCTAAAAACCAAGGCAAGACTTGGAAACCCACTAAAAAAACTTTTTAAAAAAGGTAGCTATCAAGAACTCATGGGGCCTGCAGATGGGTCTCAACCTCTAGCATCCATGGAGAATCCCAATCCTTTATCCCAAATACAGAAATAATAGCCACATAAGATGGTACTGATGCATTGCTAATCCCCGAGCCTTCCACAATATCTGTCAATATAGATGTTGAAAATAATGAGCTGCAAAAAGATTGTAATCAAGCACACAATCATGTACTGAAGGATCACAATATATCACACAAAACAAAAAAGGAAATTTTAGAAAAATTAGATGTAACAGTTGCAAATCTGCTAGATGAACTCCTAAACCCATAGCCATGACAGTTACTTTAAAAAATATAATCAACTTTATAGAAGAGTTGCCAATTGTGAGCATTAATATCCCTAATACCTTATATTTCTTTACAACCCTATTGGTACTAAAGGTACCAAAGAGGTTGAAGAAAATGTCAAATTCCATACTGTGGAGAGAAGAAGATCCAAAAGGGGCAAAGGGAAAGGCTCTATAAACCAAATCTTTTAATATGTTTATCATCATATGACATGTTAGAGGAATAAATTGTCCCACTAAGCTTTCAGCTCTAAGGGACTTTGTTTTAGAGGAGAAACCTCTCATCAGTGGATTACTTGAAACCAAAATCAGAATAGAAAATCTAGCCAAGTTGGAGTTTTTTGGTTCCTATTGGAACATGTTTACAAATCATAACCATCATACTCTTGGTAGGATGAACTCAAGGTAGGCTTATTGGACTTGACCGAAAAAGCTATGCATCTTAATCTATTTTTTATATAAGAGAATATCAATTTGACCTTATCATTTATATATCCAAGCAACTTAAAATTTTAGAGAAAATGCTTATGGAATAATCTTAAATCTATCAGCAAAAGCATCTCCAATTTGTGGCTTATCTGTGGAGATTTCAATTCAATCTTATACACATCCGAAGCACAAAGGCATTACAATATAAAGAACTATACAGTTGATTTGAAAGAATGTGTGGAGGAACTAGGAATGACTGATCTTAAGTACGTTGGACACACTTTCACTTGGTCCAATAAACAAAAATTTAATTGGTATATTAGGAAGAAATTAGAATACACCCTAGTTAATGACATCAGCGTAAACATTTTCCCAACATTATTGCTATATTTAAATATCCTCTCTTCTCATATCACACCCTAATTGTTGTTGACAACTTGTTTCAGAAAGTTAAACATCATCCTTTCCGATTTAACAATTACCTAGTGAATATACTGGGGTTCTCTGAATCATGTGGAAAAAGGGCAGAACATTTTGAAGTAAATCACACATTAGTATAGGCTTTATATTTGATATACAAAATGCACAAGAAGGAGGGGGGGTTGGATTGTGTATTTGTTTTCTTGAATACAATCCCCTTTTCAAAACTTCTTTTGAAAACTTGCTTTTTCATAACTATTGAATAACAGTATTATGAAGTATTGCAATTTACTTCAAAGTACTTGTATAAAACAATAAGAAATTAAAAGTTGATAGTTGAGAGTAAGAATCGACATAGCAGATTTATACTGGTTCACCCCAAACCGTGGGCTACGTCCAGTCCTCAGAATCCTTTCTAAGATTTCACTATATTTCTAAAAAATACAAGTATTCTTTTCATCGAGTCTTTTTAGGTCTCTTACAATAAGTATTCTTTTCTCACTTAGCCTCTTCAGACTATCAGTTTTACTTCTTTCTACTAAAAGATATTTCAAGCTTTGTTACAGACAATAGTAGCTCTAAAATTTAGCACAATAATGTTTCTAGCTTTAGAATCTCTAGCTCTTTTAAAATTCACTAACTTCTACAGCCTTCGACTCCGACTTGTATTTATAACCTTCGTCTTCAACCGCTTCTTTATAACTGCTTCTTTCTTCTTATTTCTTGATCTTTGAAGAAACAGTTATTCAGTTGAGTTCTGTAACTAACTCAAATTGATTAATCGTCTGATATGGTATCGAGTCTTCGTCTTAGTTTCTTTCGTCTCATTTTTCTTTCCACTTCTGTCTTATTTCTATCGTCTTATTTTTGCTTTCTGCTTCCGTCTCATTTTTGCTTTCCGCTTCCGTCTCATTTCTATCGTCTCATTTTTTATTTCCGCTTCCGTCTCATTTTTGCTTTCTGCTTCCGTCTCATTTCTATCGTCTCATTTTTGCTTTCTGCTTCCGTTTCATTTCTAACGTCCATGTTTTGCTTCTCCGTGCTTCATCTTATTTTGCTTCTCCGCTTCTGCCTCATTTTACTTCCGTCTCATTTTTCTGTCATTATTATTTGGTCTTCATCAAAATTATTAATCGTAAAGTCATTTTAACTTAACAATCTCCCCCTTTTTGATGATAGCAAATAATCAAGGTTGCTAGAAAAAAGTAATATTAATAAGACGGTATACACTATACATTTGAAAAATTGTAAGAACTATCTTCTTCTTCTGTTCTTCTCTTCTCTTCTTCTGTTCTCTTTCTTTTCTTCCCCTATCTTTGTCATTTCTTTCTCCGTTTCTCCTTTCTCCCCCTATTTTTATTGATCAAAAAATATTTCAGAAAACATTTCTCTCAATTCAGTGCGGAGTGACTTGAGGTCTTGTCGAATGTACTCTACTTCCTTATGCAAGTCACCCATAGAAGCACGCAGATCATCAACTTTATCTTCAATGTCTTCATTATGCTTTAGCTGTACTACTTCAAGACCGATTGTAGTAGTGTATGCATATGAAGATATGACATCTGGTCCAATAATTGTAAAGGTAAGAGGTTGGGTAGATAGGTTAGGTTTCGGGAGATCAAGATCATTAGGGCTGGGTAGTCACGGGACTTGTCTTCCAAATAGGTGTAGGATATCTCCAATTGAAGACATAGTACTCAAGGGTCTAACATGCATAATTAGATGCACAAAAGTCTCTATGCTATAGCTAAAATCTCCAATCCTAATGGATCTGTACTGCCCTTCTGTGAGTCTTCCAACTACTTGAGAAGATTCTTCTGTGGTTCGTTGACCACAATTGCTTCCTAATGCCTTCAAAATGTAGTGGGAAACATAGGTTCCTTTATGCTGAGCTGCATAGCATGCCTCATCAATGTTTCTCACTTTAGCTTATATTTGTTCTTTTGTCAGATCACTTGTTATCCCTTCAGGGTACAATTTCTTCTTCCCCTTTTCCTCATTGCGAACAATGTAAGGTCTTGGTTGAATGTCAGGTACAATCTTGATTACAGTTCTTTTTGTAATTGGTAAGATAGTCTTATTCTGTCTTGTCATCTGTGTAGGATCTGGTTTGGTTCTCTCATCCCTCAGAACACTATACATCCCTATCTCTTCATCATTCAACAGATGCATTGTACTACTATTTACCAAGATTGGTTAAAATTGTACCTTGACTGACCTTTGTGGGGGTTCTCTAATAATTATAGAGCTGCTACTCTTGACAGGTTGAACTTCTTCAATAATCTTTATTTTCAAATCCTCTTTTCTCAAAAGTTGAGAGGTATTGACTTGTGCTGGACTGTGTTTAACTGACTTCTTCTTCTAAACAGCAGTAAGAGTGCTCTTCTTCTCACTGGTTTTGTGCTTCCTATTTTCTCTAACCAGTTTATGAGTTTGTTGTTGAGGTTGTGGTTTCTTCTTCTCGAACTCCAATTTCCTCTTTATTTCAGTCTCTTTAGCCAATTTTGCTGAAACTTCCTGTAAGATTGAGACTAAAGACCTAGTTGCCTGAGGTACTTTCTTCTCAGAGTCTCCACCATGAGTCAACTCTTTTCCTTTCTTTTCTTCTTGTTGACGCAGGGTTCGTACTCTATGTGACCTTTTTGGTTGCTTTGGTCTCTCTGAAAAGAGTGTTTCTCCCTTTCTCTTCAAGGTTACAAGAGTCTTTGGCTGTCGCTCCTGATCGACTGTCTTCTTTTTGAGAAATCGTCTTATTTTTCCTTACATCATCTGACGATTTCTTTAATCCTTCGGTGAACGTTCTTTCAGTGGATTGAGATTTTGATCTTCTTGTGGGAGTTTCCTTTTTATCATGCTCCCACTCAATCCTTGCTATCGTCTTAGAATCTGTTTCTTCTTTTTCCAAAATCTTCAAACCCATTTTACCAATTGTTTAAGAATTGATGACACTTTTGATATTCAGATTCATCTTGTTTTCTCTCTCCAAAAGGACTCTAGAATCTCTGAATATTCTTGTCAGCATCATCCCATACAGTAAGGCGGTCGAGTCTTTCTTCGACTTTACCATATAATGAAAGATAAGATATGGAAGGTCTATAAGCTGGCGATTTAGTAAATAAAATAGGCACTGTTCATCTAAAGTCGTCAACAGATTCCTCGATCCTGTTATTAGTAGAACACAATGGAAAAGAAGTGAGTGTAGAACCCTAGCCTTTGGCATAGGACTTGAGGCCTTCTTCTCCTTTGGATTATTGTATCCATATAGTTGTCGATTAATCTGAATCTCCTTCACACTAGTTTGCATCATTCATCTAGCTTTATGACCTACAATGCATTACAGACGTATGATCATTACGCTTCAACCGGGTTATTCTATTCCACCTCTTAGAAAGAAAAGAACTTAAATCAAAATACTTAATAGCATAGTGATACATGTAATGTAGGATTAGCGGTTCTAGAACCATCAATGATTGGTGAACCCACAAATCCATTTGGAACTCCTTTGGAAATATTGCCTGAATGGATTTTGTTTCCCGTATTTCAAATACTTCGTACAGTACCCAATAAGTTATTGGGTGTTCTTTTAATGGTTTTAGTACCTGCGATTCGTGAGCTTCTCTCCATCACATGGACACTCAGTGACCTTCTTGATTATCTTCAGTGTCACTATAATCAACAATCTATCCACCATTGATACAAGAGTATCTTATACTACTTCCATATTCTTCCAGAAGTCATATACTTCATTCATATAGACTGTCTCACGAACTCAAAAGAAGTTCCTCCATCCAACTGCCACAATCTTCGGTTTAATATCCATCTGGTCTTGCTTCAATGACTCAAAATCAACAAGTCTTCCACTGGTCATTGATTGCTCCATTTGTTCTTGAAGTTAACAATGAACTAAATGCACAGATGTATTTCTTAAAGAAGTGAAGTTGGTTTCTGAGAGCAAAGGAGAGTTTGATATCCTAACAGAGTAATGAAGAGTTTTTATTGAGAGCTCTTCAAAAGTCAATCTCACAGTATGTCAAGAGTGTTTTAGAGTAGGTGGTATTCTTAAGGCTTTGATAAGCTTTCCCTCCAAAACTTTCTTATGACAGAAGATACTAACTGTAACTACTGTTACTGTTACCGTTAACTCTTACAACTTTTTATCTTCTTGAATAAGAGAACCATTTGGGTCATGACGTGTCAGACGGTTGATCACTCAGCATAACCACGATGAAGTTTCGTCTGATTTCTTTGAATCTTTCTTCACTCAATGGCTTAGTGAAGATGTCTGCCCATTGATAGTTTGTCTCAACAAACTATAGAGTTATGATCTTCCTCTGAAAGTAGTCTAGTAGAAAATGATGTCTAACTTCAATATGCATTACCCTCGAGTGTTGTATTGGGTTCTTTGATAGGTTGATATTACTTGTGTTGCCATAGAAGATTGGGATCTGATCTTCAAGTATTGAATAATCTTTTAGCTGGTACTTAATCCACAACGTCTGTGAATAGCAACTTGCAGCTGACATATACTCAGCTTCTACAATTGATAGAGAAATTGAGCTTTGCCTCTTACTCGACCAGGAAACCAGGTTGTGGCCAAAGAAGTGATATCCTCCACTCGTACTCTTTCTATCAATCCTATCTCCGACATAATCAGTATCACAATAGCCAATTAGCCTGAAATCTTTACCTTTCTCATACATTAAGCAAAAATCAGTAGTACTTGATAGATATCTCAAAATCCTTTTAACATTAATATAATGAGACTCTTTAGGATCAGCCTGAAATCTTGCGCACAAATAGACACTAAACAAAATATCAGGTTTGCTTGCTGTAAGGTAAAGTAAAGAACTAATAATTCCTCTATAGAGGGTTTGATCAACCCTCTTGCTAGCTTCATCCAGCCTGAAATCTTGCTCACAAACAGACACTAAACAAAATATCAGGTTTGCTTGCTGTAAGGTAAAGTAAAAAATCGATAATTCCTCTATAGAGGGTTTGATCAACCCTCTTGCCAGCTTCATCCTTAGATAAAAGGTTTGAATGATGCATAGGAGTTGACATTGGTTTTACTTTTTCCATTTCATACTTAATCAACAGTTCCTTGATATACTTCTGTTGATGAATAAAAATCTTTTCTTCAGTTTGTTTAACTTGCAACCCAAGAAAGAATTTTAACTCACCCATCATGCTCATCTCAAACTCATTCTTCATCAAATTCTCAAAACTAGTACATAACTTTTTAAACGTTGCACGAAAGATAATATCATCAACATAAATTTAAACTATGATGAAATCATTCTTAATGCATTTTTTGAATAATGTCTTATGTACGTGACCTCTACTGAAACCATTTTCAATAAGAAAAGAACTCAGATGATCATACCAGGCTCGAGGAGCTTGTTTCAATCCATACAAAGCTTTATAAAGTCTTTAGACATGGTCTGGTTCCTTAACATCCTTAAAACTAGGAGGTTGCTTTACATAAACTTCTTCATCTATAAAGGCATTCTAAAATACAGTTTTCACATCCATTTGAAACAACTTTATATCATGACAAACAACATATGCAAGCAAAATCCTAATAGCTTCTAGTCTTGCTATAGGAGCATATGTCTCATTGTAGTCTATTCCTTCTTGCTGATTATAGCCTTGAGCTACTAATCTCGCTTTGTTACAACTCACTCTACTTGATTCATCTAGTTTGTTCTTAAAAACCCATCTGGTTCCTATGATGGACTTTTTAGAGGGTCCAGGAACTAAGGACCAAACTTTATTCTTAGTAAACTGGTTTAGCTCCTCTTGCATAGCTAAAATCCAAGCTTCATCTTAAACAGCTTCATCAATTTTCTTAGGCTCTATTTCAAAGATAAAAGGAACATTGGCTTCTCTTTTGAATTTGGACCTAATTCTAACACCTTTTGAGGTCTCTCCAATAATCAATTCTTCTGGATGAGAACTATTATATCTCCAAACTCTTTTTAGATCAAGTGTTTCAAGAATATCTTCAACTTTGTCTAAAGGAGTATCTGATGGTGACACATCTTCACTATCAACCAAGGGTACTGATAGGGTTTCATTATCAGCATCATCTCTCTTACTTGGTTGAGAACTATCATCAAACTTGACATGAATAATCTCCTCAACAGTCTTAGAAGAAAGATTGTAAACCCTATAAGCTTTCAAAGATAATGAATAGCCTAGAAAAATTCCTAAATAAGTCTTATAATCGAATTTGTCCAAAATTTCCTTTGTATTCAATATAGAACACTTGCAACCAACTGGATGGAATTAGGATATATTAGGCTTCCTTCCATTCCATAACTCATATGGAGTTTTCTTCAACAAAGGTCGCATGAGTATTCTTGAATATAACAAGTTGTATTCATAGCTTCAGCCTAGAAATACTTAGGAAGATTCATCTAACACAACATAGTCCTTGCCATTTCTTGAATCGTCCTGTTCTTCCTTTCTACAACTCCATTTTGCTGTGGAGTTCTAGGAACAGAGAAATTATGAAAAATTCCATTCTCCTCACAAAATATTTTGAATTTCTCATTCTCAAACCCACCACCATGATCACTTCTAATACTATCAATAGAAATTCCTTTTTCATTTTGTAACTTTTTTGAAAGCACTTCAAAACCCTTAAAAGACTTGTCCTTATGTGATAAAAATAGTATCTAACAAAATCTAGTGAAGTCATCAACAATTACGAGACCATATTTCTTTCCGCTAAGACTCAATGTCCTAGTTGGACCAAATAAATCTATATGTAACAACTCTAGAGGTCTAGAAGAAGTTACAATATTTTTAGAAGAAAAAGATGTTTTAACCTGTTTTCCTTTATGACAACTTTCACAAAATAAATCCTTGTTAAAACTTATTTTTGGTAAACCTCTTACCAAATCATGTTTAAT
>JAOTAZ010000219.1:7285147-7297581 GCA_025629785.1 Erythroxylum oxycarpum
ATTATTTATATGTAAAATATTTAAAAATTATTGTTATTTCAAATTAATTGTCATTATTATTTATTATTAAGATTTTTTAAAGCATGGTTGATATAAACAGTAAACTAGTAAAGTATACAGTACAACTATATAATATACCAATATGGACAATTTTGCAATTTTTAAAAGTTTTAGGGACTATGTTATAAATTTAGAAAATTTTTCAAAACGGTACCCGGTATCAACCGGTACCAGTACAATTCCGTTTCAGAACTCAATCCGGTACCGAGCCCGGTACGATATTCATAACATTGATTCAATGTTAGTTATAATTTTAATTTGCTAATTCCTTTGGATTTATTGTTTTTATCTGTTGATGAAAGAGATAGCTTAGATGGAGTAAAGAACATTGACATAGTGAGTCATCCTTATGAACTTGTAAAAAACCAGATCATAAAAAGAATGACCAATATATAGCCAAAGCTAACAATGGTAGAATATGAATTATCTTTGAGCCTATCGATTAAGTTTAGGTCCACATAAGGAAGGAATGATTACTATTGTAAAGGTTATCTAAATAGTAACTAAAAGGGATTGTTCATTTTAATTCATTGGTAGGACTTACAAATTAGGGCATCTAGGTGAGTATAAGGTTAGTGCTACTTTTTTAATTTTGTTGATCTTTCTCCTTTTGATAAAGGTCATTAAGGTAGAATCATGTTGAAGAGAGGGAAAATGACGCAAATGTGGCTAGCCAAGCTTTAAAGGATTCATCGCTTATGTCCAGTAGATTAATTACAGGAGCTAGGAGTACAAAGGTTAAAAAGGCTTTGAATGGTTGATTTAAAAAGGTTAAAAAGGCATTTGAGAACTATTTCATAAGGCTTGTTGGACCAAAGGGATAACCATTCATTGGTTAATTTGATTTAAACTAATTTTTCAGAAGACTTAGAAATTCCGAATTAATCTTATTTGAACACAGCTTTAAACACGATCGTATTATAGCTCGTATAAGAATTAGTAGTGAAGAAAATGGCCTAATATATAGCCATATAACAGCTCGTGTAGCTCTTAAAAAAAATAAGTTATGAAGACATTCCTCCAACATGGGCGTGTTATAGACTATATCTACTAATATTAAGGTTTTTATAATGAAAACGATAGAGAATATGGTCATTTCTCCAAGTTGTGTCTATCATTAAAATCCTAATTATTGTATAGTATTTAAGGAATGCTTGTATTCAATTTTAGTTTGGGTTTTGAAATCATTGTTTATTTAAAGTTACGATTCCTTTGTTCTTCGTCGAACTTTAAACTTATTCTTTATAGAGTGTTAAATTACTTATTAAACTTAGTTCTTATTTTATTATAACTAATGAGCCAGTTCTTTATATATATGATTTAGTTTTCTTGGTGTGATTCAAACTTGTTTATAGGTTCTGTGCAGCTTTATTCCTAGGTGGGCTTGCATCTTTGTAAGGCTCCATAAGCACCAAAATCACAGTTACCATTTTCTAGAACAACTCGTAATGCTAGAAATTTTGAAGCTTTATTGATTCTTATAACACCAATTACAAGTAATACCCACAACTCTAGTACCCTAAGTTCTAATAACTTTAATAGGAAGCCTATCATTTAGTAAAAAAAAATAGTACACTAAATATCGCATGTCCAACATCACCCTTTAAAGCTCTAACACTTTTCATTGTGAACTATTAACTGAAAGAGGAGCCAAAAAAATAAGGTGATTAGGCCTTGATAATATATGTAAGTAACCAATAATGAAACCAGTCTAAATTTGACTTTGTCCCTACAATAACAACAACAATAGAATGATTCTCATTCTTGGCAACTAATTAAAAGGCTACAAATGCTCGAGATGCAAAAAAATGGTTGGATAAGCAAATCTTAAAAACCTCCAACAATGACACTTTTCATTCAGGAACTATCGATTAATAGAGTATCCAAAGTAATAAGGTGATTGGACCTTAATAATATATGTAAGCAACTACTAAAGACACCAATATAAACATTGCTTACTAATTTAATCTTCAATGGCTTTCTCCTTGCAATAACAACAACAATATGGCTACCATTCTTGATAACTAACTAAAAGTCCTTACGGTACTTATGCTCCATTTCAACTTAGACTTCAATTAGGAATTTAAGGTTTAATTCTCTCATCACTTTACTTAATAGAATACTAAGTAGTATTTATGGTTAAGTCAACTTAAGGTTGAAATAATATGATTTTAGATTGCAGGTCTTTTTTAAACAACGTCAAAATGTTAAGGTTTAAATTAAATTTTAGTAGAAATATTAACGATAAAAGTGTACCTTTAGTAGCAACTCAATTCATAAAATTTTAATGTGAGTTTCAAGTCATGTGAATGTAAATGGTATGATTTTTAAAATATTATTCTTTTTAAATAATATTAATGTCTAAATTAAAATTTAATAAACATATCGTAGATAAAACATGCCTTATGTATATATATATATATAGGAAAAAAGTTCAAACACTTTCTTAACTACTTTTACTACGTCTTAAGGTAAGAAACAAAATAAGGTTATGCTAAGTATTGCTAAAGGACTACAGAAGAGTTATCATATTTCAAGAATTTGGAGTTATATATATATATGTATATATATGCATCGTGGGTTGAAAGAAGACGAAACAATCATCTTCCCCTTATTGGTAATGATTGACCATCACAACAAGAAAAAGCGTCACATTAATTTATTTAATGGCATCTTAACTTCCATCAATTTGATATTGAAATGATATAATTTTAAAATGTGAATACTATGAACAGTATAACAATTAAGATTTAAATTAAATTAGGATAAAAATATTACAAATAAAAATGTACTTTTTAACTCCCTCTCTCAATGTATATTATATATATATATATCTCTTTTTATTAAATTAGGATGAAAATATTACAAATAAAAATGTAATTTTTAACTCCCTCTCTCAATGTATATTACATGTATATCTCTCTTTTTCAATTTTTCTCTCTCTTTTTTTCATTCTCTTTTTTTTTTGGCGTGGGTCATTTGAAATAATATCCTATTTAATTAGAACTAAAATTGCATATTATTAAACTTTTTCATATTCTGCATACTACCGAAATTAATAATGAGAGTTGTTATCCTTATATTACATGTGAATTATGGCTAAGAGATGAAAGAGTTATCTTTGCCATATTAGGAGAAGTTGGTCTCCCGTAATTGAAAAAAGTGTCACATTAATTCATTAATCGTAATTAAATTTTAGCAAAAATATTTAAAAAGACGTAATTTTCACTTTACATATCTATATATATATATATATATATATATGGTTTAACAAGGATGCAACACGCCAACACCGACTTGGCTAACCACGACCAGGGGAGAGTTCTGGTGTAAATAATTAAGAACTGCTCAAGCTAGACGAAGGCCGGTAGGTTCTTCGCTGCTCCAGATCATAGAAACAAAATCTACTGTGTGCTAGTTTCATGTTTTTTAAAATATATATATAATGAATTTGGCCGTTAAAAGCAAAAAAGAGATTTACTGGTTCTACTTCAAACAAGTTTAGTGATGAGCATGAATTCCGAAGCTAAGGATAAAAAAAAAATACTGGTACATTATCTTAAAAGATACAAGAATCGACGACGTAATAAAATAAATGTCCAGGAAGTTCTTCACAGCAGAAAAACAACTTAGAATCATTGAATATGGTCAAAATATTATACAGCTTATGAAGAGAAGGACTTGCTGCAAAACCGTAGGCAAAATAAAGGGAGTTCTTAATGTGAGGAGGGGGATTTTCCCGATGATTGGTGTCTGGTGGGTGATGGCGATGTAGAAAGTTGGCCTGGAAAGGGGTCGGTCTTTGTTCTTTTGGAGTGAAAATGAAGTTTTCTCACCAAACATTAAATTTTTCGAAGAGTGGCAAGCTTTTTGCTTGCATTGCCAGACACCTGATTTCACATAAGAAATGCCCATCTCACCTTCCTGGCTTGTAGCACAAACTTACTGTCTCTTTAACTGATATGAAGCTTTAGCAAGCTGCTGAAAATATATATTTAAACTATTTGGAAGATGTAGCCAAGAGAAAAATTATACTTGAGAACAATATTCATCTAAAGAAACAATGTTGAGCAATACTGAGAACAGAACCAACACGGTAAGACCGTAATTAGAAAAGGCTTCACAAAAGTCTCTGAGTCTATCAGTACCCGTTATAAAAGGTCCGTGACATTAATTTTTGATGTAAAAATATAACATTCAAATCATTATTTATGATAAATAAAGCAGAGCTGTGTTGCGTGTTAAAATTTAACAAAACAACTCTGTATATAGAAGATAGATAAGTTGGTCCCTACTAGCACGGAATATAAATTAGAGAATAAGGAGAAAGATATTATCTTTTCTCTTAAACCGTTACACAGAAGAGTTTCTTTTATGAGAGAATTACAAAATAAGTGTGTCAGAAGTATTGTACGAAATGTATATCAAGAAGGTGGTGGTGGTTTGGGTCAGTTGAAATGGAACTATTACCATCTTTTGACTGTATTAATTCTTAAGGCTCAACCAAACTTTCTGCTGGAAGTGAACCATGTGATTAAGTGCAAAAGCCAAACTCTCTCTTAAATATACAAGAGTTCGGCACCAACCTTCATACAGCATCTAAATTATAAGGAAAGTTTCATTGTCGCACAAGCCACGATAGCTAAACCTCCCACCTCCCACCTCACTCCTCTTCCTCTCTCTTTCTGCCCCTGTGACGAATATTCAGTTCCGCTTCCAGGATTCTGGTCACTGCATGGAGTTGTAAAAGACTTGTATCACGTTAAAGAACACTTTTTTATATTGCCAAGGTCTGGTACTCTTATCAACTTATATATATGTTTATATGTCACGGTTCTCATTACATCTGCTGAGCCCTGTCACGGAAAATTTAGCTTAGGTCTGTTTCTGAACTTTTCAGGGTTTCTCTGTGGTCCTTTTCTTTGTTAAAGGTACGCAGTTTTTCTTTTACTTTCCCAACTAGCTAGAGTATATATATATGCTGAGCAACTAACTGTCCAATTGTTGAACTTGATCTAATTGGCTTGCGGTAATTGAACCGGAAACAAATCAAGGACGAAATCACAGTAGTATTTCTCGTTTCATTTTTTGCCTTGTTAAACTGCTGACCATCACTTTGGCCTCAATAATCTCTCTGTTTCTTAGTCATGGCTAGCAGAATCATGCTTTTTGAGCACCTGGAATTACAGAGAGTTGTTTTCTCAACTAAAGACAAATTCTGCAATTTTAAGAACGTTTCTGTTCTCCAACAACCATGATTTCTTGATGAAACAAAAACCATGATTTCTATGACAGGATTTTTATTAGCCAACTGATGGAGGCTACTCCCTGAATATGTGTAAATTTGTTATCCTATACGTGAGTAAATATGTGGATTCTACGACCCTTCTGTTTTCTGATAGCTGTCTTCTCTTATGTTTTATTATCCTAGATGGGAGAAATGGCAGGTTTCCAGTTGGGTGTTATTGGCGCGCTGTTTCTTTCAGTGGCATCGTCGGTCTCCATTGTTATATGCAACAAGGCTTTGATGAGCAATCTTGGCTTCCCTTTTGGTAATTAATTCATGCCATTGCTTGTTTAGATTAACAGATACTATTCTGCGAAAGCTAGTTACTCTTGTGAAGTTCACATATAAGCTGATATTAATTCCTTTCTTTTCACTTTTCGTCTGCACTTTTTTTGGGAAAAGCTACGACTCTTACCAGTTGGCATCTGATGGTCACATTCTGCACCCTTCATGTGGCGAATCGATTCAATTTGTTTGAATCCAAATCCATTGACATTAAGACTGTGATTCTATTTGGCATCCTCAATGGTATTTCTATTGGACTCCTCAATTTGAGCCTGGGATTCAATTCTATCGGTTTCTACCAGGTAAGAAGACCTCATATTTTTCTTCTGAAAGGACAAGCTGTTATATTAACTGATCCATCAGAACGTTCTTTAGTCCGGATTTGCTCTTAATTGCAGATGACGAAGCTTGCAATCATACCATTCACCGTGCTATTGGAAACTCTTTTCCTTAAAAAGCAATTCAGGTTATGTAAAACTCAGAGTCAATCCACAGAATTTTGTAGCATATTCTTTGACTGACGCTGCATTATTCTGCTTATGCAGTCAGAACATCAGGTTTTCTCTTTTTCTCCTACTTGTTGGAGTTGGCATTGCCTCTGTGACCGATCTCCAGCTGAATTTCGTAGGCACAGTTCTCTCCTTACTTGCCATTATAACAACCTGTGTTGGTCAGATTGTATCCTTTTTTGATAGAGAAAGTCAGGGAAGTAAGCATCACGGGTTAGAGAACTAGTTTGCATCATCTATGGTGATGGCAACTTGAATTCGGTATTCATATAAACTGAAAGTTTAAACTGTTGGGTTGATATATTATTATTCTAGACAAGCATCTGGAGATATAATTACTTAACCAGATAATTCAGCTGACAAACACTATTCAAAAGAGGCACAATGTATCTTCCACACAGTTGCTCTATCAATCAGCCCCATTTCAGGCAGCAGTTCTTTTTGTCTCAGGGCCTTTGGTAGATCAATTCCTCACCAACAAGAATGTTTTTGCCTACAAATATTCCCCTATCGTCTCGGTGCATTTCCTTTTTCCTTTTTTGACTTTTTCTTCTTTGGTTGAACACAAGTAGAAGACTTATGTGGAATTCCAAGATGCTAAAGGACTGTTGGACGCTTCTTGTGCAGGCATTTATCATACTTTCCTGCGTTATTTCCGTCTCAGTGAACTTTAGCACCTTCATGGTTATTGGGAAGACGTCACCGGTCACATATCAAGTGCTTGGCCACCTCAAGACATGCCTTGTTCTTGCTTTTGGATATACACTCTTGCATGACCCTTTTACAATGAGAAACATTATTGGAATCTTAGTTGCCATCTTTGGAATGGGATTGTACTCTTACTTTTGTACGCAAGAGCACAAAAAGAAACAGTCTGTTGACCTATCACTAGGGTCTCAGGTATTCCTCTCTTTCTTTTTCACTCTCCTTGTTACTAACTAAAATCAATTTCTTCTAACCATGAGCCGGGAATTTTATGGAATTTCTGTTACAGTTGAAGGACAAGGACAACACACCACTTTTGGCCATGCAAGACAAAGAAGGTCATGAGACTAAGAAATCTACAAAGGACTCTGTTGTTTAAGCAATAAATAAGTAGGGGTTGAGATAAGAAGTTCCAGTGTACCTATGTCTCGGACATTTTTTGTTGGCTCTAAATGGCTTTCATTCTTTCCTAATAAATTCATGCTAAATCTCTTTTGTCAACCCAATATTTAAAACAAAATCTAAGGAACTATTGGTCCATAGTCTTGATAGTGCACTATGAAGAGAACTCAGAGCAATCAAAATAATTCTAACCAAATGTTTAACATTACTTTATACTCAGATGGGAAACATATGTGCTAATCATTAAGATGTGTAATCCCATCTGGAAATACTACAACAATATACAGGGTTGATAAGATTTATATTGTTTAAAATTCAACAAGTTCAATATAGATGGTTTTTCTCACAATTCAAACAGGAACGTGATCAGCACATAAAATCCTGAAAGCCGAAGCCCCCGGATTATACGCAAGTCTGACTATTAATGACAGAAATAAGTACAAAATCTCAACAAAACAACAAAAAAAAACTGGCACGCTTAAATACAAACACAGAAAGTACAGTAATGTTAGCGTACATAAGAAAAAAAAATTAACATATTAAACCATATCATTGTGGACGCTAAAGTATAAGTATATACGAAAACAAATGAAAAGCATGCGTAAAGGTAGATATGTTACAATTAAAACTTCTCAAGGTTATTGTTGCAAAGTTGGTGGTAGCTAACCTGAAAAATAGAATTAAGGGGAGTCAGACCTTACTAAGTAAGTCCATATCGTCCTATGACACCTAATGATATACTCACCTAATATATAGTTTATACTAGTATAAAACATATAAATCATGCATGATAAACAGCATGCAATGCATAATAAATGGTAGAGGAGAAATATTTGTAGGATCCTAGTCTCCAAGGTAAATTCTCACAATACTACACTCTGAATGGTTACGAGAAATTAAGCATCACCAACAATCTAGCCACACACTTATATTCGTATAGTCGTATGGCTCTTTTAGTTCAAAAGAGTCTCATATCACAAATCATCTCTTATAATCAATTTATTGCGTATCTATTCCTAATGCATACTTATTAGGTGGCACGTTTGATAAATTTTTTCTCCACAATCACAATCAAACACATTAACACACAATCTAAATATAAATCCACAATTTCACAGAACAAGTACTCACTCATGTGAGCATTATCATAAACAGATGCAACACCTAAGCTCATATGCATATATCTATATATCACAATAATATTAGCATAGATATCACGATAACGACAACACAAATTGCATATATACAAGTATATACTTATAGGTACTTTTATAAATATATATGATATCATATCCATATGCATAAGGATAGGGGCATTTATCTTTACTTAATACGTCATCATAAATGTCATTATAGAACTATATTTAATAACTGGTATAGAGTTGGTATCAATACATAGATATGAACTTACTTGATTTATGTATTTGTTTATCTAAACCTTAAAATGTAGGTTTCACTCCAGACTTACCTATAAATAAGAAGAAAAAAAACATCTAATTAGGGTTATTTATAAGTTGTCAGGCTCAATTAACAATCTAGAACTCGTTAGGTTCTTAAAAAATCATTATTTTGTATAAGATGATGTTTACCGATTTCAGTTGTATAGGTGACTTCATTACATGCAACAACAACCTGGATAGACAATACAAATTTATATGTCTGAATTGTAAGAACTTTGGGATCCACTAGCATTTGGCGATCCTACCTGACCTAGTCTTAATACTACTATGATCGCAAATCTTTAAGATCGTCAACATATATGGCAGTTACTTATGACTTTCAAGGATGAATTTGAACTCATTTACAACTCTCTTCTTCATAGAGGAACTCTATATAATCTCAACACTGTCATTAAGGAACTCATCTCATAGAAAAGTCGCCTTAATATGCTTCACATAGAGAAATCTATCTTATCTGCTAATGTTGTCCTTGCAACTCATACTTTGTCTTATCCCATCTACTGATGTTGTTCTTGCAACTCATACTTAATCTCAAACTTCTCAAAACTCAGGTAAAAAGTTTTATAAAGAATCTTGGAGCTATTACAAAAAGCTCGAACATCACATCTTTAAATGTAGAAAATGACTCAAATAGAACTCTAAATAAGGTAATTCTTCAAAGTTTCTCCAGTCTACTTCCATTGTTGTTGTTGCATCTAAAAGGCAACAGAAAACTTCTCTCACAAATTATCCTTAAAAGACCTTCATACCCTCCTTTAACAACTTCAACTGGATTTTGATACAGTCTCCTCCTTTACTCTATTTATCACATCAGGTACCTCAAATTATTGGCATCTCAATTCTGCCTGTTGCAATCATAGTACATCTGATTCTTCTATTCTTCACTCTTAACAATACCATCTATCTACACGTTGTTCATACTGTTGATAATTCTACTATGTATTTATAGCATATAGGTATTGTTCACAAATCCACATTACATTTACCTAAAACCTTTCTTGTTACCAAAATCTCATTAAATCTTATTTTTATTGGACAATTATGTGAACTTAGTGTTAACTTATCCTTTTTTAGTCGTGGTTGCATTATACAGGATCCACAAATAGGCAAAATACTTGGTAAAGGGCATAAAGACGACTGTTTGAGCTTACGTCACTAAATCTTCCTGCAAAGCTTATTATTGTTGCTATCACCTATCATTTATGACACTCCAGTTTGGGTCATCTTACTACCTCTAGATTAAGGTCTTTAATCTTTAACAGGAACATAGGTCATGTTAAGACTAAAATTTTGATTATATCCCTTGTTAACTATATAAAGTCATGCTTTACTATTTTCTCTCAATGATTATATCTCTTTAACGCCTTTTGATCTAATTCATTTTGATATTTGGGATCCTGTACCTCATGAAACTATGGGTGACATGAAATATTATGTGATATTTGCTGATGATTTTTCTCATTATACATGGAATTATCCAATGCAACATAACTATGAACTATTCTTCATTTAGTATCGTTTTGCTTATATGATTCACATTTAATTCTCTTACAAGATTAAAGTATTTAGAATTGATAATGGAATGGAATACAAAGATACAAAATTCACTAATTTTCTCAATCAAAAAGGACCATCATTCAGAGATCATGTCCAAACATGTCTCAACAAAATGATCGAATTTTAAAACATTTTTGAATTTCCTGCCATGTCAAATTTTGGGAACATAAATTATTCTCAACTCTATCATCCTTTTAGATTCAATATACTTCTTCCTCCTTTCCAACTGATCCAACTATTATTTTCCCTTATGACTTTTTTGCAGGAGCATCTAGATCAAATAATGTTGATTCATCTTCCCCTACTTTTAATGAATCATTTCTTGTCATGGATTATGTTACCAGTTCTTCTTTATCTCAACATGTTGTTGTATCTTCTTCACTTTTGTTCCTCTTCATCCTACTTGAGTAAGAAAACCTAATGTTACTCTTTATGATTATCATTTTAAAACTGTTATTACTTCTTTCTATGAACCTAACACTTATTGTGAAGCTAGTACTCACCCTTTTGGTAGAAAGCAATGACACAAGGACTACAGGCTCATACGAGCACTCATACTTGGGATTTAGTTGATTTACCACTGAATAAGTCTATTTATATATATATGGGTTTATAAAATTAAGACTAAAGCTGATAGATTTGTAGAAAGATATAAGGCTTGTCTTATAGCTAAGGGTATCGTGCAAAAGTATGGTATTGATTATGAAGAAACATTTTCCCCTGTCGCTCACATCACCTCTGCACGTAGCCTCCTTTATATTACTGTTGTCAAACAATGACACTTGTTCCAAACAAATGTGCAAAAAAATGCCTCATTAATGGTAGTTTATATGCAACCCCTCCTTACAATAGTCATCCTCTTAATAAGATTTGTCGTCTTTAAAAAGCTCTTTATGGCTTCAAGCAAGCCCAGTAAGCTTGGGTTGCTAAATTTAGCTCAACTATTAGTCAGATTGGTTTTTACTCCATTTTATATGATCATGCCATGTTCATTTGCCACACTAATAGGGAATGCATTCTTTTTCTTATTTAGATGATATGATAATTACTAGTAGTGATTCACAGGATATCAATGATCTTAAATCATTTCTCAATACTCAATTTGAAATGAAAGATCTTGGACATCTTAGTTATTCCCTTAGTCTTGAGGTGTCATTTAATTCCTCTGGATATTATTTATCTTAAGTCAAAAATGCTACAAATCTTTTTTTTTTGGTGTAGGCCTTATCGATGAGAAAATAGTTAGTACTCTAATTGAGGATAATGCTCACTTTTTTGCCACTGATGGAACACCTTTTCGTGATGATACTCTTTATCGTCAACTAGTTAGGAGTCTTGTGTATCTTACTACCACTCGTCTAGATATTGTCTATGCAAATTATAAAGTCAACCAATTTATGTCTGCTTCTTGCAGCATTCATTTTGTTGTTATTCTTCACATTCTTCGTCGTCAAAGGTACTTGATTTCATGGTCTACATTTTCGTAGTACCTCTTCTCTTAATTTAAGAGCTTATTCTAATGTTGATTGAGATAGTGATCCTATTGATTGTCCTTCTATGACTACCTATTGTTTCCTTTTGTGACTCTTTAATCTCTTGGCAAAGTAAGAAATAAACAGTGATTTCTCAATCTGGTACTGAAGTTGAATATCGAGTTTGTACTAACATTACCTTTGAACTTTTTTGGCTTTAATAGTTACTCTAAGATATAGACGGTGTTTGGAAAGCATAGAATTGAATTTAATAGTGTAATTGAATTCAATTCAGCTGTTTGGAAACACAAAAATGAGATGAATTCAATTCATGCATGTAATTGAAATCTACCCCCTTTATAAATTGAATTCATTTCTCCAAGCGTAGGAATTCAATTACATTGAAACTTGAGAAAATCACATTTGAATAAAAAACTATTGTTTGCTGTGAGTTTATAACCAGACATTCATCCAAGTTCATAGATTTATTGTGAGTTTTTATTGAATATAATTCTTTGCCCTTTATTTCTTATCAAAAATCACTCTGTGCCATTCAAAGATAGCGTCTTGCTCTTTTGCTCTTTCATTCTTTGGACAACTTCACTTCTCACTCTTTTGTGCTTCACTTGATTGGATTCCAAAGACTATTAATTAAAATATTATTAATAATTAATTAACTACAATATAATTAATTAAA